>MU380469.1:0-31861 GCA_022495085.1 Xylaria sp. FL1042
AACACTAGTATTAGTACTAGTATTCACTAGTATTTTTAATATTCTAGTATTAGTACTAGTATTGGCAAATATTAAACTAGTCTAGTACTAGTATTAATTTTAAAATACTAGTCTAGTACTAGTATTGCAAAATACTAAACTAGACTAGTAATACTAGTTTTCCAACCCTGGGTACGGCTAGGGGGGGTCATGGGGCTATTGGATGACTAAGGGGTCACCTGACAGGGTGTCAGGTGACCAGGGCCCACCTGAATTACCTATAGATAGCCTCCCTTCCGTACGCACACTTTTGTATTCCTTTTTGAATAGACAGGACTTGACCAAATGTTATGTGTCCCTCCTCCGGGCTGGTAGCGCCAGCCATGTATTGTACAAATTCGTACAAATCTTATCTAACACCGATATTATTATTTTAAGCTATTTGCGTTAATTAGTTTATTACTGCGCTATTTTTATAAAAGCAACTTTATATATAATTTTATATATAGCTACGCTTATATAAAAATATTATAATAAACTTTGTTAACATTATTATTAATTATTTATTATTAGTTTATATTAATTAACTTATTATTTTAATTATTATTATATAAAAGTAGCCGCTTATATAATTTTATATATAAGTTTACTTTTAGCTATAAAAGTTATAAGTTAGCTTTAATTAATTATTAATTAGTTAGCTAATAACTTTTATTTATATTAATTAAGCTAAATGCTTTTATATTAGTTATTTTATAGTTTTTTAGCTTTTATTTATTATTTTTAATTTTAACTTAGCTATATTAACTAAATATATTTTTGTAAATAAGTTTTTATATATTTTAATATATAACCTTACTTGCGCACTTATAGCTTTAAAATAGTTTAAGTTATTTAATTAATTAGTTATTAGTTTAGTTAATTAAATAGCTATATTTTTTATTAAGCTATTTAAGCTAGTTAGCTAGCTAAATAGCTATACTTTTGTTTAAATTATTTAAATTAAATATATATTATATAGCTAGCTATTATATTAAAATAATAAAGCTAACTAATAAAAAACAATTAAAATAATAATAATAAAAATAATAATAAAAATAATTAATAAAGCTTATATAATTAAAAATAATTATATTTTATTATATAAATATAAAATATATAAAATAAAATATATAAAATAAAATAAGTAAATAGGTTAACTTATAACTAATAGCCTTTTATATAACTTGTATAATAAGTGCGCATAGGCCGCAACAGCCTAAGTTAACTACTACGCAAGTGCTTAGCACCTGCAAAAACCGCTAGCTTTATTATATTATTTTATTAATTAACTAATTATTTACGCTTTAAGCTATATAAGTAGCTACTTATATTATTTTATATATTTACCTGCTTATATAATTATTTATAATATATTTATTTAATTTAAATTATTTAATTATTATAACTATTAATTAATTATATATATTTTTATAGCTATATAAATAGCTTTTTATATTATTTTATATATAAATATACTTATATAATATTTATTTACTTATATTATAATTATTTATATTTTAATTATTTAATTAGCTATTATTAAAGCTTTATTAACTTTTTAAATTATATTAACTAGCTTTATTATATATATATATTGTTGGAATATTGGTGTTGACTGCGTACGAGGCTACTGCTTTTGGTTACGTACGAAGCTATTCGTACGTAGGTTAGACTAACCCACCGGCCTAACTAATTGGGCGGTATGCGTACGCAGAATTCTCTTTCTTAAGGAGAATTCTTTGTACGAAGGTTTCACCTTCTTATTACTTAGCTAAATAAATCGATAAACATAGTCATTTATCTCACCCATTTGTTTACGTATAATATCGTACCCCCTAGCCACCCAACATATATATTTAAATAGTTTATTATATAAATTAATATATAGTTATACTTTTAATTATATAATTGTTTAAACTATTTATTTATTATTTAGTTAAATAATTAAAAAAACTATTAATAATTAAATATTAAAAAATAAAAAATATAATATATAGCATTTAATATTAATTAATATATATTTAAAAAAAAAAATAATAAAAGCTAAAATATAACTTTAAAAATAAAAAAAAAATATTTAAAATAATAAAGCTTTTAAAAAAGCTAAAAAAAGTTTAAGCTAAGCTTATATAAGCTAGCAAATATTATAAGAATTTAAAAATTAAAATAGTAAAAGCTAAAATATAACTTTAAAAATATAAAAAAAATATTTAAAATAATAAAGCTTTAAAAAAATTAAAAAAAATTTAAGCTAAGCTTATATAAGCTAGCAAATATTATAAAAAACTAAAAACTAAAAAATATTAATAATTAAATAAAATATTATTTATTTTATATAAAAAAATATTAATAAGCAGTAAATTATAAGCGAATAAATTATAAGCTATTTAAAATTAAAAAAAGCTTAAAATTAAAAAAAGCTTTATAATAAAAAAAAGTTTAAAGTTAAATAATTAAATAATTAAAAAACTAAAAAAAATTAAGCGTTATATAGTTACGCGCGTAAAAAGCTAGCTAATTAAAAATTTATTAGTTTAATAAATAAAAAGCAGGCTTTTTTTTTTTTTTTTAAACCGTTAAAGTTTATAAATATAAATATTTAAGTTAAATAGTTGTTATTTTTTAGCTTTTATTATTTTTAAAATTAAAAGATTATTTTAAAAAGATAACTTTAATTAAAGAAAAAATATAATAAAGCTAGCAGTTTTTATAAATGCTAAGCACTTGTATAATAGTTAACCTAGGCTATTATAGCCTATGCGCACCTATTATATAAGCTATATAAAAGGCTATTAGCCGCAAGCTAACCTATTTACCTACTTTACCTTTTTTATATATCTTATAAACCTTAATACACCTTTAATTATATATAGTTAATTTAGCCCTTTATATAATTATTTTAATTATATAAGCTTTATTAGTTGTTTTTATTATTTTTATTATTATTATTATTTTAATTGTTTTTTATTTGTTAGCTTTATTATTTTAATATATTATAAGTATATATTAATTATTTTAAAGCTAAGCTTTAAAAAAAAGTTAAAAAAATTAAAGCGAAAATTAAATTAACGCTAAATTAATAATTTATTTAAATAATATATATATAATAAATTAAATAGCAGCTAAAATTAAAAAAAATATATGTTAATAAAGCAAGCAATATAAAAAAACTTAAAATTAAAATAATAAATGTTAAAAACTTTATTAAAGTTATAATAGGCTAATTAATAAAAAACTATTAAAAAAAAGATAATATAGGTAATATTAGCTAAAAAAAAGGCTTTATTGTGTAATTGGTAGTAAAATTGGTAGGTGGCTCGCGATGGGGTGGCTCGTGAGACCCTAGCTCTGCTTATTGGTCAACATAGCCCCGAGCCCTTCCAACTAGTAGTTGGGAGGGATAGCCTGTATATATAGACCCAGCCTGATAGGTACACACTAGGGACCAGGGTGTCACCTACCTACCTGACACTTTACCCTGACTTTTTAGAGAGCTTTGAAGCATGGCAAGTTTTCAGGAGATGGTTTTCGTTTGATAGTTATTTTTTATATTATAGAAGTTTATAGGATAGAATAGATTGGCTCCAAGGATTACTCGCATCATTCCACTACCATGACCCGGTTTAGGTGGTTTTGGTGAAGTATAGGAGGTACTTGATAAGCTAAACACCCATGATGGTGGCTATCTCAGTAATAACTATTAAAGCGTCACCCTAACGCTCCCTCAAAAAACCTTTTTGGAGTCCATAAGAAATCCACCAGCGAGCGACCGACTGAAGAGAGAAAGTAGGCCAGTCATAGTAGGAAGAGCATTCGCATCAGTTGAAAGTTCTCCATCCTTGAAATTATTAATTCTTTATTCATAGATATTGTATCTAGGTAATTACCAGATGGCATCTTATTCATCTAGAAGTAGTCAAATCCTTGAATGTCTATTACTGCGGGTTGTCCCTCTTCCTAGAAGCTACAAGACACCCATTTACTATTTATCGGAGACGTTTCTTTGCGAGAAGCCATCATACAGTTTTGGTGTGTCCAGCCCCATCTGTTGCAAGTGCTCTTTTTACGAAACACTTGGTATCGAAACACCAGTGGTTAAATCATTTCAAAGGCTCTGCTGCGGCAGCCGAACATTGCAAATGGGAGTTGATCCTTGACTATTCGTTTTGAAATGAGACACCGACGCTCAACATCAACAATCAAGTAGGTCGGGTTGGCCATCTCTTCATAGGCTTTTCGAATGTTGTTCATATGTGATCAGACGCTGGCGCTTCCATCCCTATGAAAGACTAATATCTACTCAACCCAGATCCAAAATGCAGCCAATACCTCGATGATTAGGTACCAAGGACTTTACAACCGACAAGAGTCGCCACGATGGCTAATAGAGGTAGATTTAGGCACATTCTATGTAATGATGCATGATACTTTCTTGTAGCTTACCAAACTAGTGGACATTAGCGTGAACGACGTAGAGTGCCGAAAGAATGCGTCATTTCAACGTTACCCGGGCTGAGGCTTACAAGGAGACGCCATAATGTCTCTCAAAGAGTACATCTTCCATGAGTTACTTGGTGTCAGCAGAATATATATATATATATATATATACACGTTTGGTTTTATGCCCGAGCAGAAGCGAGCTGATATGGTGCGGGGCAAGTCCTAGAAGATATCTCTTCGCGATTGAACGCCCGCGCCAAGACTCTGGCCACCTGATGTCTATTGCAGTCTTCTGATTTAAACGCCATGCGGGGCTAAATTCTAGAGTGCCATTTCCGTTCGGGAATTTGATAACAATTATAACAATTGCTGTAGTCTGGGAGCTCGTATTGCCAAGAGTCTTAACCCCTATCGCCGAAACTTTCCATGTTTAGAAGCTGTCTGGGTCTTCGCTTGTTGTTGGTTTCAAAAAAGGTAGATGTGCATTCTCGCGCCACCCTCCCTTTTTTCTTCTATTATTTCAGCTGCCTCTTCAGTGATCGATTCTCGATACGGCCTTTGCCGAACCGTAATGTCGAGTTCTAGGACAAATTAATATAGGATACAAAACGTGATCAGCCCCCGGAATCATTAGCCGAAATGAGACATCCTAGCTTCACCTACAGGGTCATTTGAATCCATCAATCATAGATCTAAAAAAATATCCGACTTATTCATGACCAACGTGACCTTTATAAACGGAGAAATTGCCAAAAGGTTCCGCATTTTGCGTATAATTGAGCCCCCATTCTACTAAGAGTGGTGCGTCATCTTCCCATAGGGAAAAGGGTCATCACTACGAAGTAGGTAGTCCGAAATAGGTATCCATGTCGGCAACCTTTGGAGATTTGATGCGACGAGCCTCTGTCCCGAACAAGGATACCGCACCTCTGTTCCCGACGAGGTGCCAGAGCTCTGTATAACCTGGTACACGAATGAGCGCTGTCTATGGCTTGTTATAGCCGAAAAAATACAGTGACTCACTCGATCTGTGCCGTCTCGGCTGTCATATGCTTGCTGACGCGGAATAGATTTTCGTGACATTGTAATACTCAAGGCACAAGAACGAGGTAGTGTTAACGTCACCATACAAATTGAATGAGGCACACCAATCCTTAGATGACCCCAGCAGTATTCTTCGTATTGCTCTACTCAGATGTCCGCGATCCATGACCTTCGTTAAGCGTGTCGCTACTTTATGTATCGTTTGAATATGCAAAATGATAGCAATGCCGCCCCCTTCGTTGTGCCATTTTAAATTGATTGCATTTTTATTTTCCGACTTCACTTGCATCGATTCCGACTTTTGTATTGTACTGGATCTTAAACCGTATGCAAGTAAACAGGCTTTGAGCTATAATGAGGAAGACTGATTGGAAAGACTCCGATTGTTCGCTTTCGCGAATTTCCGATGCGCTCGACAGCTGGACTGTAGCGGTCAGTATCAATGCATGATACGTCGGTGTGCAAACTTGCAGCTCGAGATGGAGGTGTCGCGAAAGGTCGGCTAGGGTGCCTTTATTCGCCGTGTATTCAGCCACTCATAGATATTATCGGAAAAGGGATGGTGGGGGTTATAGTGCTAGAATTTCTCAGAATTAGTACCTAGGGAATTAGTAATGGCAGGGCAACAACCCTTGCGCTCTCGTCAGTATGCTTACCACCTTATCCCAACAGATTCAATCCGTAATGCGGCTCAATGTGGGCCGTCTTAGTACTTCGAAGGGAGTCAACAAGCACAACTTAACAAAGGGATACGTAGCAGTTATATACCACACATGCAAGGGGGAACAAAAATGTTACGAACCAGAGATTTCGAGACCGTATGATCCTCCACGTATTAACAACATATTCTAAGCCACAATCAAGCCACCGTATCTCGTTTCATAATGATTGAGCAGAAATTAATTTCACGCCAGATATCAAATGCGCTCTTGTAACTTCTTAGTCCAGATATCTCCTGCACACGTAAATTCTCCCCCTTTCGCCGTCTCATTTCTGGATAGCTCATCGTCCGAGGAATTAGTCATAAGAGTTCATAGCGCCAATGTCGGATAGTTTAGAGGATAGGAGTAGTACCAAGGGTAGCCTCCTTGCAGTAGCTGTCCTTGCCCTTCTCACCTTGGCGGATAATGTATCAACGAATACTTCATCATTTGCCCTTGAGTCTGAGCCTCCTCAGACCCCTGGTTTTTGGAATCTTACAACGACATCTCTGATTCTCTCTGTGATCTCAGGTGAGATATTAGCATTCAACCCCACTAGAAATAGCTAACAGAAGCAGACTTAATCGGCCAGCCTGTGCTCATGTTCCTAACCTATCATTACGGGCACCAGTATGCTGTAAAGCTTAACATCTTGAGTATCGCCATAGCGTCAAGCTACTCGCTACTTTCATGTATGGATATTATATGTCTTTGATCATTCTTCGTACTCACTTGTAAATAGTGTTCTGGCAAATCGACGGGCGTGCCTGGATACCTGCCATTGCTCCGGTTTTCAAGATAATAGGAAGTGGATCTCACGCTACAACATTCCTAATAATCATTGCTATACGAGAAAAGACTGCTGGTAGCTTGCGGTAGTTTTCTCGTTCGATTGTATGTCAACATGATCATGGGGCTAATTCTAAGGTCAATAGGGCTGCTCTCATTTACACAACCGGTGCGGTAATTGTTCTCTGCCAAACTATCGCTTCCTCGGTCACTCCATTTCTAGCAAAGCAAGACTTATCCATACCATATTCCTTGTCGGTCATTTGCTGCATCTTTGCGGGTTTTATCACAATAGTTGATAGTATGGCCGGAAACCCGGCGGGTGGCCGAGATTGGACCAACAATTCTTCCTTACGGCCATTGCTATCGCCTCTCGTGGCAAACCAAGATCGCCTCTCAGTCACGCCAACAGGACTTATAACAGCTTACTCCAACGTGTGGCTCAATAAGCCGCCTATGGCCAGAAAGTCTCTAAAGCTACTGGGTTGGGTGTTTTTATTTGCGGCTATTGCGAAAGCCACCCGTCCTCTGTTCACCACTTACATTCAACACCGAGTCGGTATCACACCCACAGGGGCAAGTCACTGTAGCACCCTTACTCTTTCGGCCGACTAATCTCGTAGCGTAGGCAAGTTACCTATGGCTCATTCGAACGGTTATGTCGCTCGTCATCTTCTCCGCCGTTTTACCTATAGTCGTGATTCTTTGGTCCAAAAACACCTCAGAGGAGCCTAATACGATAAACGTAAATATAGCTAAGATCAGCATATTCCTATTGGCATTGGGGGCATTGTTGATTGGGCTCGCTCAATCAAAGCCCGTACTCATGTCAGGTAAGCTAAAAGCGGCACAATACCCCAATATAACAATATGGCCGTAACTAAATGTTCCAAGGCTTGGTGATAAATACCCTGGGAGTAGCAACAGATTTGGCACTCTTGGCATTTGCCGCGGATATAGTGCCAGACGAGATCTCCAGCTCCTTTTTCCTAGTAATCGCCTTCATAGAGAGCGCTGGCACACTAATTGGAATTGCGGTTTTGTATCCGCTATATCAACGATTTCTTGACACCAACACGCCGCTGGGGGGCATTCCATATTACTTCTGTGCGGTACGTATCTATGAAAACCTTTCACCAAATGCCGTTCTAAATTACAGCAGGGCTTGTTCGCCATTAGTGGCGTTATTGTTTGGAGCCTGAAGCCGCTCTCTGTGTGGTAGTGGATAATATCTATGTGTCTATGAAATCTTTGCCATAACAGCCGATTATATATTATGAGTATGAATTATAATGCATTGAATGGGAAGTTGTATGTCGAGCAAAAGGACGACCGAGTGGGTTTTGAATCCGTCTTTCGTTCATGAAGCGCCGCATGATCTGAGTGTAGGGTAGGTACCTAGGTACCTATGCACATAGGTCAGCAATCTAGATATGTTCAAGGGTTATAAATCAAAACAAGAGTGCTACCCTTCAACAGACGTTCCCCTGACACGCGTCATCCATGTTGATGGCTCAGTGGTAAAAGTCGGTAGGACAAACTCCTTGTGTCAGAGGCAGGGCCATAGGCATTCAAGGGTTTTCCGGTCGAGGGTTCGAGTTCGGCTTGAGCCTTGCGATTCTTTTTTGCTATTTTAAGGACGCCAGCTCCATGTCGTTAGTGGGGCCCGAGCCTGCCATGAAAAGTCCCGTACAAGACCCAAACCTACAATGATATACCATAGCCTCAATGTCTGTAGCCAGAGCTAGAAGTCCAGCTCTATGTCTACGACTCTACTGACCTTCGGTATTTACAACGGTCATCACCAAGTCTATATTAAACGGGGCCTAAATAGCTTCGATGAGATACCAAAGCATACAATCCACAGATTCAGCACGTATAACATATCACATAAACCTTATCGGTCTCTCTGAAAAGTTATGAACCCATAGATACCCCTAAACTATTATTGGTATATTAACGTGAATCAAATAGGAGCGTACCTAAAGCCCCAAGACAGGGAGAACCTGGAACTCCTAGGGCCTTTCGACTGTCAAAATCTTGAGGAATCTGTCAATGAAAAGGAATGCGATAGGATTTCGTGGATTACAGTCGCCGCGACTGATGTGCTTTTCGGGTTCTGTACCACTCAGGGGTTAAGCTAGCCCCTTTTTACCTCACGCACACTATTCACTCTAGTTCAATACATAGTGTACATTTGCTAGACATCTGCTGGATTGGATGGGCAATCATACACATATACCTAGCTAAGAATCAATCCAACTTTAGTTTAATCGGTCGATTCCCTTATCTATTAATTCGTAAATCCATTATTAAAGTGCGGGATGGACGACATGGAATTCAAATACTCTCCTGATTATTAGTAATATTGTTATCACTGATCGTGGGGTTAGGAAGCATAACGTGCTTATACGTAATACTTAGATAGAGGCTCTCTCTCCTACAGGGGAAAAAAAAAACCATCCTTGTCCAGGGACTGTACCAAAGTATGGTATGTCCCGAAGGACATGGGTGCAATTCTTATCTAGGCCTATGGGTTCTCTAGGTTCCACATTCCACCCCAACAGGACAAAACGTCTTGGTACATAATCCTTTTATGACTGGCAGCTGCAATGAATCGTTGCGGTCCGTAGCCAGCTGTCATGCCTAACTCTAAGATTCAAGGCGGGGAGCTTCCACCAATGCTAGCCTGTCAGCTTTCCATGGACTTATCTCATATCTCATTTGTACGGCAAGTTTTGAAGTAATTCTTAAAATTCATTGTTTCATCTGCCTTGTATCATGCGGCTCATTAATGTGCATACGCTTGTTATTAGCGAGTTCCATGGCAACCTAATCCCGCGATATGCTATTTTATCTCACACTTGGGATGAAGAGGAGGTGACTATACAAGATATGAGAGAAGGCATAGCTCCGTCACGTAAAGGATATCGAAAGATTGAATTATGTTGTGAACAAGCTCGTTTCGATGGGCTTTCTTACGCGGTAAGCTAGTCCCCCTCTTTGGACTTCTTGGATTTATTCTAACCCCCAATACACGATGGCGATAGTGGATCGATACCTGCTGTATCGACAAGCAAAGCTCTGCGGAGCTTTCTGAAGCTATAAACTCCATGTACCGATGGTATGAGAACGCTACGCTCTGTTACGCCTATCTTGCAGACGTCGATGACGTACAATGTGAGGAGATGTTGAGCTTTAAACGTAGTCGATACTGGACTCGTGGTTGGACACTGCAGGAACTGATTTCCCCTAATATATTGATATTTTTCTCCTCCGGGTGGATCAGGATTGGCACTCGACTTGATTTAAGACAAGCTGTTGCCGAGGCTACTTCTATTCCAAAACCGGTTCTCAGGTTTCGTAATATTAGTGATTATAGCGTTAGTCAGAAGATGTCTGTAAGTAACAATTGTTCCTTTAAGCCACGCTTCCAGTTAATTTCGAGCATATATCCCTTTGATTACGATATATTGCCTTTTCCCCTACAAAAGTATGACTGCTGAAATTAGTTGCTCAGTGGGCTTCACGGAGACATACGACAAGAATTGAGGATGAAGCCTACTGCTTGCTTGGCCTATTCGGCGTAACTATGCCTCTTCTCTATGGCGAAGGTAGAAGAGCATTCCGGAGACTTCAAGAGGAGATAATAAAAGAATTAGACGATGAATCGATATTTGCCTGGCAAGGGGGGACTGATCACGGTTTACTGGCTTCGTGCCCTGCCCAGTACACTTTTTCTCACAGCATCCAAAGAAGCATTGAACATCCAATTGGTGATAATTCGGATGACCTACCATTCGCGATTACCAATAGGGGAGTTCGCATATCTCTACCCGTACTAGAAGACTGCCATACCGTCCCCCTCCACTCCTTAATGCGAGAATCGCCTATGCAATATCTGATCCCCGATCCTCCTCACTTACAGCGGAAAGTGCAACGGAGAGTGCTCGCAATTCTAAATTGTCAACCAGGTACCGACATGAACTCACGTGTAGCTATTATCCTTAACCACGACCAATCTCAGCAACGATACATGCGGGATGTCAATATTGGACTTGTTAAAGTTTCAGTCGATGATATAGTCGAGAGAGCTACTTTAAAACGAGTCTTAGTAACCGCCGGCGAAAATCCCTGGGATAATGCTGCTTTAGTGGAAGAGGACCCTGAGAGGCTTGTTGTGATTCAGAGAATACCTGGCATATCATGGAGTTTCAAATTCCAGCATGCCACTCTCGTGAATGGCATAGGGGTCGGATCCGATCTCCAAGAGAATGGGACAATATCTATCCGCTTCCGCCAGCGTAGGCCACTTGCCGCCATATACCGCGCCGAATACCCTCACCGGGACTGTTACATGATCATTTATCTCAAGTTATCAGATGCTAAAACTGGCATCGATGCTGCCATCACTCAAGCTTATGGCCAAGACCTCAGCAAGGAAGACATACTCGGACAAACAGCGCAATTCGGTCAGAACTTCTTGTCCGGCAAACCAGCGACAAAAATAGTCTATGAAATTTATAAGGGGACCTCCTTTGTCTTGTCCCTTAATATTCGGGAGGCTGAACATGCATCCATCGTACAAGTTAAGGCCGAAATACAACCACATTTAGAGATAGGACAGGGGTCGCATACCTGATCGTTAATAGTGTAACCTTAAAAAATGGGGTCATTGCCGCAATTCACGGCGGTTACATAACGCAGGAATGGGGATTAAGACATCAATACATTGTTCATCATCTATACTATATAAACAGTTTGCTTCTTAGTCTCGAAGTTCCGCATTCCCTCCCCGTCCATGAATTTATCCAAGTAGCAATCACCTAGCAACTCGTGGCAGGGCCGCATTCCCAATCCTGGCACATGCCGCATGCCGACATAGCGAAGGATAAAAGGTGTCTTGCCTCCAGGAAAGACGAAGATGCGATCCATCTGTGGATAGGTCTGGCCAGCGATGGGTGGGCCGAGGCCTAGATGACCATTGGTACTTACGAAAAGTTTCCTAGTCGCGGTTGAGATCTTGATTGCATATCCAATGTTACCGACGGCAGATTGGCCTACAACATCTTTGCCGCCGTCATTAACGAGGTGCGGGAGTCTTGTACCGAGTTCTTCGAGACCCTGTGTGCGACACCAGAGGTTATACGCTGCCTCCTCGCCCATTGCACTGGGAGCTGATTCTGACGCCGATACTGACGGAATTCGTCTAAGTGGCGCCTTAAAATCCTCCTGCACTAGCACTTTCTGCTCAGTCATGATGGTATCACCACATAATGTTCGCCAAAATCGATCCTTCCAGGGGGTGCTACTGCTTTCAGGCAAATTCTTATAGAAATCCTTCGCAAATATGTGCCACTCTCGCATGACAGAGTGCTGGGGCTCTTCGTTTGTGTATAACATTGGACGAGATGTGTTGGCGATAGTATCGACGAGGCAGCCTTCAAGCACCAGAATGTTTTCCTCAATTGCGCTAGGAGAGGCAATTCGTCCTAAGGAGGCGTTGTAGCATGGAAGCTGCTTTAAACATCTATCGAGTGATCCGGCGAACTCGATAGACTGTGAGAAGTCGGGTACCCAAGATGGAAGCCCTAAATCAAGGTTGCGAGACACGAAGCCCGGTTGAGAGATGATGTCGAGGGACGCACTAAAGTTTATGATGTTGAATACTGCCCTCGTGAAAACCTTCTCAAAGCTCGTCCCGGGGCTGTAGTCAGGAACTATGAGGTCCTTCGCAGCTTGCCCTGTATTGGTAGAATACCCCTTTAGAAGAGATAGAATCCCATAGATCTTATCCCTTGGATCAGTGGCCTCACGGTGCCGAAAGGTCCACAGAAGAGATTCCGGTCGAAACAGTGATGAGACATGTGATGGATCATCTAAGTCACCCGAGATTCTAGGAAGACTGAAGTCTTCGTTATGACAATATCGATGCAAGGTAAGGCAGGGCAACACGGTGTCTACTAGATTGTTGAGCACTACAACACTCAAGGTTAGCGATTGCCGGCTTGAGCACGATCTGGGTAGTATGAAAGCCGCTTGAAGATCCCATAAACACGAACTTGGTCTAAAGGGGAGCCTCTCTTTGAAAACAGACGGAAAAACAAAGATATTATGACGCCCAGGATTACTCACTGTCGTTGATCCCAGGAACATTGGCGCAACAGCTCGTCCTATGTTTCTGAAAGTTCGAAATGCCTGTAAGAAAGCGTCTCCATGGGATACGAACCGACCCATATAACAATTCCGAGTCTCGCGGTAGTATGCACTCTTGGACCGTCCAGATTCGGGTCCACCACGGTCGGGTACCAAGCCAGTGTAAAGCCTGGCGAGTATTCGTTCGAAATGTAGCTGGTGCGTCTTCCGGCTCGTATTGAAGATGGGCTATCCAGTTGAGATGCGATCCTAGGCCGAGCATCGTCAAAAGGCAACCAACTTGATAGAAGCTATCTGCTTCCAAGGCAAGTTTGCCCGCTTGGTCTAGCTTACTTGGGTCGAATTTGGGGTCCCAATGCTCTGGCCGTGTCCGGGTTATTTTGAAATCGTGTGCACCTGGCCTGAACTTCACCTCAGGTATTGAACTTAGCTCTTTGGGAATGTTGAGATCGGGCAAAGAAGCGGAGATTTCGTCCAAGACGTCGCCTGACATCTTCAATAGACGTGCGACTTCATCTTCTTGGTCCTTACTAACAATTGGCAGCGGCTCATCGGGCTCTTCGCCTAGCCACAGGAGTCCATGGGCTGTTTGGCTATATATGTCTCCCATGAGCTGCACTTGGTGGCGTTTCTCATCAGTGTCTTCTTGGTTGATACATACTGCGTCAACCCAGAGGGTTCTACTGTTCTCGTCACTCCCGGTACTCCCGATTTGCTCTCTGAGCCTTCTTAGTGCCGCATAGAGGTTTTGGGTAGCCGAGAATGTGACGCCATTGACATCAATATCAACAAGATCGGTCTGGGACCCCCATACGTAAGATAGAGCCTGGTTGCAATCATCGTAAGCATAATCTTAATAGCAGCGGTGTGCGTGTCATTTCGGCGCACCTCATATTTCGGCTCTTTATCAAGAGAAGCTACATAGAGCTTACACTTGATCTTATCATTCCATTCCCCATTCAATAATGTTAGGAGTCGAATCTCCTTCCTCGACGGGTCTAAGGGGGTGTAATTTAGAGCAACCATTCTCGGTAGATTTAGGCTTTTCAATAGAAGCCTGGATTTCTGGTTGTTTGAGAGAAATCGGCATTTAAAACTATTGAAGTACATTTGTGTCCCTACATAGTATGATGTCTGGGCAGCCGTGACTGAGCCTCTATGTGTACTTAGTAGTCATTGGTCGTCTCCATCACCTTGACCGGGAAGTCATTTTCAGCTGAATACTTCCCCGCAGAATCTTGGATGCGATGGGCTTATGTCTCACTCGCTGTGGAAGTTCTCATTGCAATATTTCTCTAGGTCTTTAAGATGAAATGTGTAATATGGAAATGACATTATTTTAGATTCTATATAATCAGGGGCATCTGCAACAGATCTATATGCATGTAAAGTATATATTTAGACCTTTTTATAGGGATTATATCTTCGTAGCCTACTTACCTAGGTATATTCTGGGTATTGCATATGTAACTAGCGGTCAGGTACTCGCCTACGTACATATGCGGGCAAGGAACCTTCACTGGACACCTGCATCTCGCAGGCAGGTCTTGTGGTTCTAGTTACCTAAAGCTTAATCCACTAAACAAGCCATCATGAACTATATTTTGCTTAAACTATTAGCCCTTGGCCTGTCGGTCTCACAAGCCTCCGCTTCACTGCGTGCAGGCTCGCAGGTAGTTCTGGGTTCGCCGGATTCTTTTGACGCCGGTGCTCCTGTCCATCCTGTCGATGACGCTATTCTCGTGGCCCTGGATGCTTATGCTGACCCCGTCGATGCACTCGTTTCCCTGCGACCCGAGCTCGCCGACGAGCTCGCCTCACCGCGCCTCCTCCATGTCTTTGGCAACGATACGCCGCAATGGATGACTGAGGGCGACAAGCTGCGCCTCCGCCGCCAGGGCCGCAAGTTCAAAGACATCACCGACTATCAAGACGATGTGGACGTCTCGTGGGCAGGCAAGGCTCACCTCCCTAAGTTAGCCCATCATTCGCTTGTGAAGCCACTCTTCCCGAGGATCTCGACCGACAACATGCGCGACGTCTTGACACACCTGACTCGCTTCTACAACCGCTACTACGGCGATATCTATGGCGAGCAGAGCGCCCAATGGCTGCACGAGCAGATCTCCGACATCATCAAGACGGCACCCTTCCACACCCACATCTCCCTTGAGTACTTTACACATCCGTTCCCGCAGCCGTCCATCATTGCCCGCTTCGAGCCCAAGGTCCGCAACTCGTCCCTCCCCCTGACCATCATTGGCGCCCACCAGGACTCGGCCAACTATCTCTTTCCACTGCTCCCTGCTCCCGGTGCTGATGACGATGGCTCCGGCACCGTCAGCATTCTCGAAGCCTTCCGAGTCCTCGCCCAGTCTGGCTTCCTTCCAAAGAATGGACCCGTCGAGTTCCACTGGTATGCCGCCGAAGAGGGAGGGTTGCTTGGCAGTCAAGCCATCGCGCGCGACAAGAAGCAGCAAGGGGCCAACATTGGCGCCATGCTTGAGTTTGACATGACAGCCTACGTCGCACGAAACTCGACTCCCGAGTCCATTGGCCTGATCAAGACAGAAGCCGACGACGCATTAACCTCCTGGGTACTCTCTTTGAGCAAAGAATACATTTCCATCCCTTCCGCAGTTTACAGCCTGTTCCCAGGAGCCGGCTCCGACTATATGTCTTTCACCCAGAACGGTTTCCCGTCGGCATTTGCATCTGAGGGCAATCCAATTACGAATGGTCGCTTCCCGGGAGACTGCGATCCTTATGTACACACTATCAATGATACCATGGACGTTGATGATGATCTTGGCTACTTTTCATTTGATGTAAGTTGCAACACTCCATTTAGTATGAGTACCGCTGACGCCCATTTATAGCATATGGCGAGATTTTCCGAACTTGCCATTGCATTTATTATTGAGCAGGCTGGCTGGGACAATGCCTGGCGCTAACAGCCCAAATGAATCATGTGTAGTAGGTCAGATAAATCATACACACGTATTATTCATTAGTATCAACTCAAGGCCGGATGCCATTACTATCAAAGTTAGCCGAAGTGTTTTAGCTTGCGCCCACATACTTATATTCAAGCCGACGCCATGGCTCTTGAATAAAAAATACCTTCACACATCGGACCCGGAGACAGACATGCGATTCGATTATCCTCTGGACGGGTACTTACCCGCAGACAGCTTATTTCATCCTATCTTCCCGTGATCATTGTAAGAATAGATTAACGATCAAGTCTTATCTATCCAGCATCATTATCAAACTGCTTTCTACTACTCAGCTGCATCTATAAAACGCAACGATAGCCTAAGCATGACATGAATAGTGACCAATAAACGGCTACGTTTAAGGGGCACATTCCTTCTCGATGGAACGCGAAAGTGAGATTCGCTTGTTTTGTGCCGTTTAGGAACTCTCATTACATCACAATGTCTGCCTTGACGAAATGAAGCATGAACTGTATATGATTTGCTCAAAGTTTGCACCTAATCGCGATCTACTGTCTACTACATATGCACCTACTACGAAAACAGAAACAGCTTTTATGACTTTGGGCAGTATTTGGGTCGCCGTGGCCCTCCCTTTAGTGTAGTGTAGGACAGTTCAGCTACCCACTAGACTTGCATGGGATCCTATTCCGAGTTAGTTAACTGGCCTAATCCACCATGGATGGCAAGACATGGCAGTAGCTCGGGACGATCCGTTTGTCGATCAAAGTCACTATTGATTCACAGATCTACACACTGGCTACACTATTCTGGGTACCTAACCTAGTGAAGTGTAGTCCACCTACATACATCATGCCTCTGCCTTTTCAAGTCACCTTGCAAGAGTTTACAGGCATGAGAGAACTAAATACTGAGAAGTTACGCCTCGCTGCCACCCGAAGAGAACACACACGCCTCATTAATGTGTGGCTACGCACGGACAATGGTAGCCTAATGCAACAGATGCGGCTCTCGCAACCACGGTATGAACTAGTTCCCATAGTGTCGGTAAGGTCTGTTCCGACTTTGTAAAGCAGACAGCAATTTCCAAAATGGTAGTTGCGGGTATACTCTACGTAAATCCTTACTCCATCTAGCAAGTTAGCATCGCGAAGCTAGACATCGCATCCGTCTTGGGCTCACCAATGCTGATCACTACGCTAGCTTATGACATCTATAGCAGTATCCGTGGTGTTAGGATAACGTGCCGATCATGGACTGACGGTAAAAGAATAGAACTTCTCGTCGTGGTTACAGACCACAGCAAGTCTTCCTTCCCCGGACACGATTTTTGAAACCGGCCAATAACTATTGCTCGACAATACTATTTGTTTCGACTTATGATCAAGGCGTTCGCTCAGCATGGAGAAAAACGAGGGTGGGAAATTAGAAAGTCAGTCTAACAACGAGCAGCGCAGGCTACCTAGGTCCCTCCGTGCTCTGAAAAATTCGGCAGATGCAAAGGATCACCCTCGAACTCTTATAATCTGTCTTGATGGCACCGGAGATCAGTTTGACAACGACAATAGTAACATGCGAGTAGAGACCAATTCAATGCACCTTCATATGATTTGCTGATAATGGTTCTAGAGTTCATTTCATTTCTTGCTTGAAAAAGCACTCGCCTGAACAGCAGGTGACTTACTATCAAAGTGGTATCGGCACATATGACAAAGGAGGTTTAAAAAATGGCATTGGAGCTGCCATGGACATGGCTGTGGGCAGTGGACTGGGTGTGTAAAAGACCAGCTCAGTGCACCGCGATGTAACCTGCTAATACTAGTTATAGGGATTCATGTCAAGGATGCATACAAGTTTCTGATGCAAAACTATCGCGAGGGCGATAAGATCTGCCTACTAGGCTTTTCCCGGGGCGCATACACGTAAGTTCCGATATCCAGTCCTCTCTCTACGCGCAGCCTTTGCAAACGTTGACTATCCTATAGAGTTCGATGCCTAGCTGGCATGATTCATAAGGTCGGCCTGTTACCAGCTAGCAATGGATCCCAAGTCAACTTCGCCTACGACTTCTATAAAGACGACTCGGACAATGGCGCATATCTCGCCGAGGAATTCAAGAAAACATTCTGCACTGAAGTTAACGTGTATTTCTTGGGTCTTTTCGACTGCGTCGCCAGCGTCGGCTTCTTCCCCCGAAAACTCCCCTTTAGCAAAACGGCCACGAATACAGTTCACTACTTCCGACATGCCATGGCCCTAGATGAACATCGGGCTAAGTTCAAGGTTTGCCATTGGGAGAATGAGCAGACTGATACGACACCCGATATGAAGCGTCGCGAAACCGTCGACTTGACGCCGGCCGGTCGACTCCGCCGCCGCCTTAGCCTTGACCGTCGCTTCAGGCATCAGAAACTGCCCGCTGGCATGAGCGGCAAACAGCCAAAAGGCGCGTCGAACAACAACCCTGCTGACGATTCGAGCGATGACGGATGGGATTTAAAATTCCAAGCTCAGGAGAAGGCAAATCACCGCTATAGGGAATTTACCACAGATGCTTTGGAGGTGTGGTTCATGGGGGCACACGCGGACATCGGCGGCGGAGCCGTTCGAAACGAGAGCCGTCACATGCTATCGCGCATACCCCTCCGCTGGATGATCCGGCAGTGCTTCGAATGCGACACAGGTATCCTGTTCGACATGGCGCGATTGGCAGAGCGGGGTCTCGACGTCGCCAACCTCTGGCCCGAGTACCAGATGCCGACGAAGCCTACCATCGGCCCCCAATCTCGTCTTATGACAAAGTACCACAAGAAGACCCTCGCTCCTATCCAGCGACGGTCGACGTTCCTGCCTATCGGCCCCGAGGGCTATACCATCGACGACGCGCCGACGCGGGAGGATCTGAATTATATCCTCCCGTCTGAGGCTGATGAGAACCACTTTGACGGCATGCAGACGCCCAACGATATGCTGAAGATTGCGAAGGGCTGGTGGGTGCTTGAGCTTTGGCCGGTTAAGATTCGCGTCTTGTCGAAGGATAAGGAGGGCTGGGAGAAGAGGGTTCGGGTTAATTTGGGTCGGCATAGGGCTATTCGCTCCTCTAGACCAAACATGCATTGGACTGTGCGGAAGATGATTGATGAGGGGAGGTATGAGTTGAAAACGCGACAGGTTAATAACACTAAGGTGAGTTGCTTTCAAATTTTCTATCATGTTTTCTCCTCTGTTCCTTACCCATCTTGGGAGCCAAGCTATGTTCTGAACTTCTTATAATACGGGTGATGTTTTTCTCAACACTCTTCTGAATCTACTTGGGTTGCTAGCTACTAACATTTGATGACAGTGGCATGAAGTTATGTAGTCGAATGCAATGACGATGCGGTCAGTCCGAAGCCATCCGCGTAATTCTACCATTTTTATGTGAGAGGAGTAGAGTAGTACTACATTGACACTTTTAATAAGAATAGCTAGATATTCATGCTCTGCCCAACGAGCGAGCTAATTCAGAGATAATCGATCAATTGAATTTATACTCCTGTCGCCTTCAATCAAGACCTCATCTAGAGTGTTTGGTTGTTTCAAACGCAGGCAGCTCTGTGCATAAAATTCTAAGTCTCTTGTCAGGGCAATTCACTTCATGTCCATGTTGTCGTTGTAACTGCGTCTCCTAAGTGTTTTCGTATTAGGCATCAGGTACAAGAAATCAAATTACCAATCATTGTTATCTCTATATGTACATACTTGCGATACCAAACAAAGGTGCTATTGTTACTGATACGATTGCGTGTGGGCGGTTACCAGTAGCACGGAAGCACTCTACAAACCACGTGTGTGTGCAGTACCGAAGTATAGTCGCAGAGACATGTACATGTATCCTGGGCGTGACAACAAGATCAACGGCATCAACATTGGCAACATCTATTGGTATTGCCGCTATTACTATAAGAACCACAAAAAGCGCCAACCTGCATAACATACCTTACCTACCTTTCACCTATACCATCAGTTGTATACCTTCCAACAAAGCAAAGTCTTCAGCCATTCAAAAGGCTGTTTGCTTCATGTTTTCTGGACCGTCTGTGTTTGTAATGTGAGAAGGCGCGCCAACAACAACCATCTGGATGTACAGCAGGTACTTCAGGTAGTATGATCCTGCGGCATCACAATTCTGTGTACAAACCCATCCGCTACTTCCCTCTATAATACCAGCCCTTATTCCGCTTCCCCCCTCTCTTCCTTCCTGTCTTATCTACCCTTGACTACTTCTCTCTTCTCCTCTCCTTTCTACCCTCCTCATCCATTTTCCTTCTCCCTATTACACTTCCGCGCACACACACGCACACGCACACACTTGTATGGTATTGTGACTCAAGCATAGATATCATTTCTTGCTTGGAACACAATTCCTCGCCTGTCTGCGCTGATCAGACTTCATGATACTCTTCAAACTTGAAGCCATCGCGTTTCGATTCCCGAGTTGGCCATCATTTACCGACAATAACTCTCCTTCGTCAACAGACGAAGGATTTGGTCGTTATAAATCTTCACAGTATTTTGCTCCCACCTTGCATTCTATCTCAACTACGTAAACACGTCACAATAATGAACCCACCACTTACCATTTACTAACAAACGCAGATTCTTACTTGCTTTCCCACTGCATTAGAAGACACCCAGTGCCACAGCAGCATTGCTCTGCTCTACGCACGGGTGATTCGACCAACCCTGCAGTGACATAGAAGTCATACAGAGACTACACGAGAAGGTCTCAGCCTCACCGAGCAACACTTCTTCGTTAGCTCCGGTAGGTATGTACTTCAGATTATAGTACTTTATTCTCTGTGGTACGCCCTCACGGGTCTTTTGATGTCAACCTTGCACCCTCTAGCGTGCCTAATCTCCTCATAAATTTGACACATACCTCTGTATCACTGGATGAGATATACTGTTCTGTTTGATCCATTGTTTTCCCTTTTGCGGTACTGCTAATCTTTTGCTCCTCTTATCCTCTCCTCGAAGATCTTTGAGATTTTTGCGCAACAACAAATATTCATAAGACACATGCGCGTGCATTCACTCCATTCCTTGGTAGTCCACCAGAAGCATAACTGTCACAGTTTCTGTTCGTTTGCATTTTCTTTTGAACCAGTATGTTGATCATGGGATTCGAACTGACAATTTTGATGATAGGACGCAATGGAGCACCCACACCCCATTAGGGGCCTCGAGTACAAGGTAAAATGAATATATCAACAATAGGATGGTTATTGCGAGACTACATACTGATACATTAATAGGATGAGCTCGACATCATCCAAAACCATATAAAATTTGACCGTTCGGAGTCTGTTGATACTTCTGAATGGCAAACCTACCCCGAGATTCCCACTTCTCGGGACCTCAACCCGGACTGGGAAAACCCGGAAGACCGGGAAAGGATTCATAGCCTGCTGCCAAACAACTGGGAACAACCATACCCAGATAAGAATACCTATCTGGAGACCCACTATCGTTTGCAGCGTGAGGAGGCTATTTCTGTCTTACGCTACTCTATAAAAAAGTACCGTGAAGAGCCTGACATGGTAGATGACGATGAGACATGTATCTACACCAAGGTCAGTTTCTCTATCTAATTGTACACATTGATCGGCTAATCATGCTGTAACTAGGTTTTCGTTCAGGGGTATCTAATGACTAGGTTAGGGCCAATGTGCCGCATCCAATTCTCAGCAGAGAAAGCAGGGAAGAAAGTCCGCTGGACCCAGACTCGCCGATTAGCCACTGGGAGTCTCGTGGCGATATCTACCGCTAAGGATGGTTTTAAAACCATCTGCATGCCTGCGATTATTGCTGAGCATTCAGTTGAGGATGGCCTGGACCAGATCCCTCCAACGATCCAAATATTTTGGGCGAATATGAACGATGCAGTTTGGGATCCGACTACAGAACTGGTTATGCTCGAAGCACGGTCCGGCTACTTCGAGGCTGTACGTCATTGCATGGTTGGCTTACAACACGTGGCGAACGCGGCCACAGTTCTAGATAAATATCTAGTCAGCCTCGATCAGAGTGACTTGACAGCCAAGTACGTCCGAGAGGACTCCAGGATGAACATTGCTTCCCTCGTCCATCATATACCAGGATCTGAGACCATGCCTAAAGAAACTGTTCGTCAACTGCTAAATGAAAGAAAAGAATCACTGAGAAACTATCAAATTCTCGATGGTATCAACAATCAAATTTCACCTTATACCAATTTAGACAACTCTCAACTTTCTGCGGTGCACCGCATACTCACCAAGGAGCTGGCTATCATCCAGGGCCCTCCCGGCACTGGGAAGACCTTTACCTCTGTACAGGCTTTACAAATCTTACTGGATAGCCAGCAAGAGCGCGGCAGCAATACCATCATCGTTGCTGCCCAGACGAACCACGCCGTAGATCAGATACTGAGCCAGCTCATTAACCTCGGCTTTAATACTGTTCGCTTAGGCGGTCGTACACAGAACGAAGATATCAAGCGCCTTAGCATGTATAACCTGCGTCGTCATGTTATGCCTGCTCGATCGCACACGGTAGACAGGGAATACAGAAGACTCGAAACGGAACGAAAAAGGACTATCGCAAAACTTGAGGAACTTGTGGCGGATATATTTTCCGATGATTTGATTGATCCGCAGGCTCTCCTAGCCGCAGGTCTAATTACACAGAAGCAATCGGAGTCTTTAATCGCAGAAGATGGATGGGCGTGCGCTTCATCCATCGAGGAATCATCTGGTTCACTCTTCCAGTGGCTTGGCGATCAGAAAGTTGAGGCGCCATCTATGTACGCAAGTGATCCAGACTTCGATATCCAGGAAAACGATGAAATGGCCGACTTCGACGCAGAGGATTATGATATAGAGCTAGATGACTGCATCGCTGACGATGATAAGATTGATGGCAGGTGGGTGCCTACCAAGTACCAATGGACTGGCGCGAATCCTCGACAATACACCGAGGCCGACCTAGTAATCCGTAAGGAACTTAAGCATGACAATCTATGGGATGTCAACCAACAATATCGTGGCGCCATCTACCAATACTGGCAACGGGAGCTGTTACGTCTGCACTGCGCCAAATTTCGCGCCGAGCTGGTGACCAACATGCGAATATGTAGGGATTTAAAGGCCAACAAATGGCATAGAGACTTGCGGTGCATTAGAATGGCCGAGATTGAGATCATTGGATGCACTACGACTGGATTGTGCAAATACCGTGGTTTATTGGCTGCGCTCAAGCCGCGCACAATGCTCATCGAAGAAGCCGCTGAGACCAAGGAAGCTAATATTCTCTCAGCCCTATACCCATCCCTACAACAGCTCATCCTTGTCGGAGACCATCAGCAGCTGGCGCCTTCATGCGATACCCCTTTACTAGACGAGGCCCCATATTACATCCGTGTTTCGATGTTCGAGCGACTCGTTAAAATGGGTATGTCGTATACGATGCTGAATATGCAGCGTCGTATGCACCCTGTTCTGAGAGAAGTGCTCAGCCCGTTCTACCCCGATTTGCATGACCACCCAGTGGTATGCAAGCCAAATGCTCGTCTTCCCATACCAGGCATGGGTCAACTACAGTCTTTCTTCTTTCATCACACATGGAGCGAGGGCACGGATGAGAATTTGAGCAAGTTCAACATCCTGGAAGCCCAAATGATCGTACACTTCATTGACTATCTCATGATGAATGGCGTTAAAGGAACTGAAATTACTGTGTTGACATTTTACCGTGGACAGCGCAAAAAGATCCTGAGCGGGTTCAGGAAGTTGGAGCACCGAGAGCCGTTCAAGAATGTCCAAACGGTTGATTCTTATCAAGGGGAGGAGAACGAAATTGTTATTCTATCCCTAGTTCGCAGTAACGGCCCTGCCGGACCTCATAGAGCCGGATTTCTTCGGGACAGCAATCGAGGCGTCGTCGCTATTAGCCGTGCCCGCCGTGGCTTCTACATCTTCGGCAACGTGCTTAACCTATTGAATGCATGCGCTGAGTCCCAGATGATGTGGGGTCGAGTTTATGACGTTTTCTATCGGCAGAACCGGTTCAGCTATGACGGGGGACTACCTATCACCTGCCAGAGACACGAAAATCGTACCTGCGTTAACCACCCTGATGAGTGGATTGGCAATCATGGAGGCTGTGATAAACTCTGTGGAGAAAAATTCGAATGTGGCCATGATTGTGTCCTTCGTTGCCATTGGTATGTCTACCTTCTCAAGCCTTGGTATTGAAAACCACTTGCCCTTATAAGTTATTTCTTTGCAGCAAGATTCTAACCGTAGACTTGCAGGGTGGACCATAGCCGGTTGATCTGTATGAAGCCTTGCGGGAAAATGCTGCGCTGTGGTCATCATTGCGTTCTCGAGTGCGGAGTCGACTGCCATTGCCAATGCGATGACTTTACCGGCGCATACCCTAACGACGAAGCGTGGGATGATGATACAATTAAAGCTGACTCTAGCCAAAGACCAGCTGTTTCAAATGGGACGCCTGCACCGTTCATCGGAAGCGATGGGCGTGTTGGAAGAATCCGTGGGAGCCGCAATGGATCACGCAATCATCGAGGTGGCTATGTACATGGCAGATCAGCGCAAACTGCTGAACAATTTTGGCCTCAAGGTTCTTCGGTAAGAATGCAAATGTTAAGCCAACGTTGGGCAAACTTTGACGGTCGACAGCACGACGAGCAACAGCGACAAAAACGTCGCCAAGCTGCTGAGAGTTTTAATCCCCTCCGTCCTTCGGCATGTGATGATCAAGGCACTTTCGATATGGTCAACCCTATTCAAGAAACATTCCGTCAAGTCACGCTAAACCCGCGTGGTAAGCGTAATGTCAAAAAGGGTGTTGTTTCTGAGAAGAGCCAAAGTCCATCTCCCGAGAAAGCCCGGAACAAGTCGCTTTCGAACGACAATACTCCTAAGCGAGTTCGAAATACAGGATATCTTCCGAAGTTCAACAATACTGTGCATATAGAGGAGCTGTTCTCTCCGAATGCGACAGAACCACCAACTAGGGGGGAGAATGGTTTGAGCGACCCTGGATACCCAGTTACACTCAATGGATATTCCTCTTCCGATGTCTCAAGCCATTCAGCTAACACCCAGCATTTAATGGCTAATGAGCAGGCTGCAGCTCGCACCATCGTGAGAAAAGCCAACGGAGTTCGTCCGGCGGAAGACAGGGCGGAATGGGAGATTTCTAGCACGGTATGCGAAGCACATGATGGCAACGTGGACCTCGGTCATGTGACTGAGGCGGATGAAGGAAACCTTATTGAGCTCTAAAGACCCGAAGGGGTAAGATGTATGCTACTCTGTGGTGCTACAGTTGGCTACACGGTTTTGCCATTAGCAAATTTTCTTTCTGGCACGTCTTATTAATTGCTTTGGTGAAGATAAAAATGGCCGAAACTTGAACGGCTTTGCGAGAAGGAATGATAAGGAAGTTGATATCTTGTGTCAGACAGCCTGTACTTAAAAAGTAGCTAACATCCCAAGTCGTATCAATCTAAAGGACCGAAATCCACTAATACCCCTGTTCAGTGCTACTAGGTAGTATGTAGCGACCAATCAAAATAGCCGTCCCGCCAAACACGACATCACACATCGCATCGCATTTGCAAGCGCTCTCCACCATTTCTTCATTCATGTATCTACCTAGTAGTTAAGGATTCAATTATGCTTCAGCTTTATCCTTTCTACAAACTCAAAAAATATTAATTCTAAGTTTTACGCTAATATTTACCTCGTTAGTCATCGCCCAGTCCCAACATAAGCTTTGGTCGCATAGTCAAAGCATCAACAAATAGAGATCATGTCAATATCCCTCCGTCGCGCGCTCTCTTCCATATAACATAAAACTAGCCTTACCTAGCAGCGTACTGCCTGTTTAGATCTTCCACATACACCCTCCAGCATAGCAGCTATCGATATTCAACTGCTCTTTTACAAGATCATAAACAAATTAACACCAAATACTGTCGCAATTCTGCGGTAAAGATGGACGACTTTGACCGAGACTCGAACGCGAGCTCCGACAACGAGCACGATCACGATGACGACCTCACTATGCATGATGTCGATGTTGAGGAAGACAATGAGAATCCTGACGCGGATGAAGACGACGAGAACGATCATGACAATGACGAAAACAACGACAATGACAACGAAGACGAAGAAGACGATGATCAAGACCACCATCAAGAGACCGATGGGTCGCAACAGCAGCAGCAGGAGGAGCAACAACAACAACAACAACAACCGCCTCACCCAGCGTCTCGCAAGTCTGCGACACCCGGTGAACAGGCCACGCCGAAATGGCGACCGACTCTCCGCCCCGAGGTGCTCACAGCCAAGACCTACGATATAGTGCCCACGATGGCCGCGCCCATGGCTACGAGTATCAATGCTATTGCCATCACCCCGGACCTGCGCTATTGGATGACTGGTGGAAGCGACGGTTATATTAGGAAATATGACGGGCCAGCGACCATCAATGGAAAAACGCTCTTGACAGTGGCCCAGCGACACCCCTTCGTCGACTCAGTCACCAAGGCCGGTGTGCTCATGTCCTACTGGGAAAACGCCGAACCCCCCTCCTCCACAGCGCGCCAGGAAGATCTCGTCCTCAGTCCCGTTTACAGCCTAGCCGTGCATTCCCAGGCGCTCTGGCTTCTTTCTGGCCTCGAGAGCGGAGGCATCAACCTACAGAGCGTCCGTCACGACGAAGGGAAACGCATCACTTGCCTACAGAAGCATACAAATGCCGTTAGCGCGCTCTCATTAGCGGCCGATGAAAAAAGTGTGCTGAGCGGGAGTTGGGACAAGAATATCTTTGATTGGGATCTCAATACAGGCGTCGTATCTAGACAATTCGATGGAGGCAGTAGCCAAATATCCGCCATCGAGCTGAGACCTACCAGCGGCGCACCCATCCCGGCCGAGGCGAGTGAAGAGCTATTCTCTAGCGACACTTTCATGAGTAACAATGGGCTCCCATCCACAGCGCATGACCTCGACTACAAGCTTGACGGCAACCTCGGCGGCGACGTCAAGAGGGAGACGAACGGCCTAGGTGTCAACGGACATTCTGCACAAGCAGGAGACGCACCCGCAGACGGACCCAATAGCCCCGCGCACGACAGTCTGTTCGGGGGCAGTCCGGGCGGTGGCTCCGACCTGTTCGGCGATAACGACGGCATGGGCGGCTTCGGAGGCGACGACGACAACGAGTTCTCGCGCGCCATGATGCAAGACTCGGCGCAGGACAACATGCCCATGGGCGACTACAGCATGGCCGACGCCAATTTCAGCAGCGACAACGCCGCCGCCGCGGCGGGTCTGCCTTCGTCGAACGCCCAGCAAAACGGCGCTGACGGCGCCCCTGTGGACACCATGAGCTCCAACATGGCTAGTCTCGATACAACGAATGGTGCTGCGTCCGCCTCTATGCCAGCAACGCAAGACCCGTCGATATCAACAGCGCCAACGTCCTTCTCTATGGATCCACCACAAGCAGACCTATCAACAGGCCACGAAGGCAACGTGCCACACCAACTACAATCCCCATCAACAGTCTTCGCCGCTCCGCCGCCAACCCACCACGACACAACGCAGACATCAGACAGCACCTTCCTCTCGGCATCCATAGACGGCACGATCCGCATCTGGGACCGCAGAATGCAGAACCCGGTCGCGCGCATCGGGAACCGCGCGGGGGTACCGCCGTGGTGCATGGGGGCCTGCTGGAGTCCAGACGGCAACTGGATCTATGCCGGCCGGCGCAACGGGACGGTGGAAGAATTCAACATCCAGAAAGCGCGCGCGGGCTGGGCGCCCGAGCGCGTCCTCAAGTTTCCCGGCGGAAGCGGACCCGTGAGCTGCGTCCGCCCCATGCCCAACGGGCGACACCTCGTGTGCGCAAGCCACGACATACTGCGGCTATACGACCTCAAGCGCGCGGACGTCCCGTCGCGGCACGCGCCGCCGCCGTTCCTCATCATCCCCGGCCCGCCGCGCGCGGGGGTCATCTCGAGTCTGTACGTCGATGCCTCGAGCCGGTTCATGATCTCCGCTGCGGGGAATCGGGGGTGGGAGGGCTCGTGTACGGAGGTGCTTATTGGGTATGAGATTAATGTGCCGTGAGGCGGCGGCTCAACGAGATGAGATGAGCTAGAGGGATAAATCGGTGAAACCTGCGAGATACGGAAGAGGAGGGAGGGAGGGGAGGGCATTTGGGAGGAGGAAGATATTGGCTTGTATCGGTGGTTGTCATGGGCATTTTACGCGATTTACTCGGAGGAGAATGGCATTTACCTTGTCTTCTCTAGTATCGCGAGATACTACTTGGATCGAGGCAGGACAGGAGTTTATCATTGGCACATTAGGAGTCAGAGAGGAGCTGGGGCGAAACATGTTCTTCCATTTCATCATTAGACGGTTGATACCCTTATATTTGGCTGGTGTTTCGGTTTGGATATTCTTGGAGGGTTTGATCTTAACGCACAAGCCTCATGGAGGTTTGGAGGAGCTGTGGACATATTTGAGAATGAAAGGATATTTACCATTCTATGCGAGATGTATTTTACGGGTTGTTCTTTGTATGTGTGAGGTGATATTTGTATACAAGATGTGGCATGCTATTTATTGTTCCTACTATCCTACACTTACACCAGATTATAACAACTTCCCACGCTTAATACCACCCGCATTACATAATGTATGATTACATAATATATTAATCTACTCATCGGTTTAAACCATCTTAACCAGCTTGGTAGAGAGTCAGGGCATTGACAAAGGGGTTGACCTGCGACAAGTTGAAAGGCGTAACGGGCAATTCGCGATCAGTGAGGACTAAGAACATGGTGCCGTTGATGGACGGGTCACCCTCAAAGGTGGAGGTGTTGGGCTGTATCGTGTAAGCCGTGTTCCCCTTGACGTTTATCAGGGGCGAGTACGTGACGTTGAGCTGCGAAACCCATGCCGCGAACTTGGGCTCCCCGGCAGTCGTCGCCGTCACGTAGCTGTTATTCGGCCCCACGGCTTGGCCTGGGTTGTCCCATTCCAGGAACACCTGGCGGCCGGCGTACGACAGCGGATTCGTCCTGTTGCGCGAGATAGCCGCGTTGCAGTTCTCGCCTACTACTGACGTGTTGGTGCAGGTGTCGGACTCTGAGAGACCTTCAGTGCTCAAGGTGTTGGCGTAGTCGCCTAGCGTCTCGTTCCACACGTTCGAGCCGTTGATACGTGCTGGATTAGGCTGGTTGAGGACGCGCAGGGCTGGGAAGTTCTGCCAGATCAGACGTGTCTGGCCCTCCGGGCACGACGAGATGTACGGCGCTAACAATGTCCAGGCCCATGACTGTGGCACTCCGACCTCGAACCACACGGGCATCGGGAACAGGCCCTCGAACTGCCTGAATATCAACTGCTGTCGTGCTTCCGTCGAGATAGACTGTAGGAGCAGTTGCCCAACTTCGCGCGCGTCGAGGTGGTTCAGGAACCCGTAGACGCCGGACTCACCCCACCGAGTCAGCTTCTGCGAGAAGTCGATATACTCGTGTAGGTTCATCGACGGGTAGTTATATGTGCACTGCTTGGGGGCCTGCGGACCGAGCATGTTAGTCAGAAGGGTCGCGTGGCCGGCTTCTTGTTCTGCCATGAACTGCAATAGGTGCCTGTCCTCGGCCGTCAAGCCCATGCGCTCGAACTCCTCGACTGGATACGTGGCTAGACCGTAGTGAAAGAGGTCCAACTCGATCCATTCCTGGTACAAAGCCAGGGCGATAGATTCGTAGTCGAAGTCGCTCTGTACACGATATACGGGCTCAGTGCCGTTGGTGCCTAGTCCACCAGCCGGGACGTATGGCGCTGGCTCAGGAGCATGCAGCTGCCCATCCGCGGGGTACTCCAGCTTGTACTGCTCTGGGGGGTATGCAGGGACGGAGGGAGCTAGCACCTCCGTTGATAGAGCTCCTATTGTTGTCGGTGAGGGCCCTGTATACGGCCCATGTGATGCCACGTTTGTAACAGGGACGATACTGGCCGTCGCTGACGCACAAGAAGTGACTGTCGTTGACGGGTCTGAAACAACGGGTACGGCGTCGCAGCGAAGGGCCAGGACTAAAGCCAACAGGCTTGAGTCCGTTAATGTGTTGAATAACGCCATGATTGGGAGAGGCGCGGAGGTCGTGTTTGTGTACGACAATGGGCTGGGTAGGTTCAATTACGGTCGAAGCGAGAAACAACGTATTATATACATGTTTCGTGCCATCATAACTACATACTGAACTTAGCACAATTACCACACAAAAAGCTTTCTATAGAGTCAGCTATGCGCTGTTTCATATGCTGACTATCCTGGTTGAGGATACCTAGTTGTCGTCATAGAGGCATTTGGGGGGGAACGGCCATAGAGTCGTAGCCAGCGGCCCTGAACGACCGGGGTTCCGGCAATGGAAGTCACGTCACGGAAGAATATACTATTGAGGAGTTTAGCAGCCATCCAGTTCCGTGATGGTTACGTCGATGTGGACCGCTCCCTGTGTATGATGACGAGGACACGTCGTCTCAATCATGATGAGGGAGCGTGCCACGCTTGGAGCCCTAAGGAGCTGTATGGAAACCAGCATCCCATAATATTCTCAAATGAAGGAGATGGCGTGGAAGTAGTGTCAGATTCCGGTTGATGACAAGTATATGAGGCTCTGCTTGGCCTGCCAACATCAAAATCAGGGTCTAGTAAGGCATGTTCTTACGCTACATGTCGCTTGTCGACCACGGTTAAGTGGGCTTGACATTCGGTAGTCGTAGTGATAACGGACACCATTAGATTCGAGATCGATCTAACCTAGATGGTTGTGCTAGGCCTGGTTAGCTGGGTGCTTTTGCCCATAAGTAGAGAGTCTATGAGATGGACGTGTCAGGATGTAAGCTCCTGTTAGATCTATAGTAGATGGGCTGCTTATGATTTAGGACTGATGATAATGGCATCGAATAGACATAATCCGGACAGAATTCGATCAAGAACGAAGCCTTCATTCGCTCCGACATCAGAACCCGCAGACGGATCCGGAGGGTCACCCATCGTCAATGATCACTACCATAGAATATAGGTGGCTGCTGCCAATACCTGGTACGAACAATGCGAACCAGAATCTAATGTCATCAAAGCTCATGACTCATGACTTGCTTCCGTTCTCTTGGCAGTGAGTTGCTACGTTAGGTAGTCGGTAAAGGGGCTCTTTATTAGCGCATCATGACGGCTACTTGTTTATTCTATGGGTCTGTCGGTGCCATATAGCCCGGAAGGGTTATTCCAGTCAGCGAGGGAAGCCATATACTCACTTCTAGATAAAGTGAACGATTGCGCTAGACATGGAGCCAATTCTTCATAAAATCCCGTGGAATTTTTATGTTATTGTTGGAAATGATTGATGTTGTAGAGGGCCTTGAGTGAGTGATACGGCTAGCTCTGTGAGAGGTATTCTTATTAACGTGTCCCCCAACATAGCATCATCCTTTAAACCGGCTCTACATCTTGGAGAGATAAATAGAAGAAGAAATATGAAAAAAAAAAAAAAAAAAAAAAAAAAAAAAAAAAAAAAAAAAAAATAATAAACAAAAATAAAAAAAAAATTAAATAAATAAATAAATTGGTTATAAAAAAAAAAAAAAAGCCCACCAACCCCCAACCATAAAA
>MU380470.1:0-31573 GCA_022495085.1 Xylaria sp. FL1042
AAAATATTTTAAATATTATTATAATTTTATTTTTTTTTACTTTTATAAGCTAATATTTATTTTATTTATTTTTTTATTAATATTGCTTTAAACTATATTTTTAAATTATAAGCAACTTAAAGCTTATAAATATATTTAAGCTTTTTTTTTTGCTTTTAACTAAATTTTTTATTTATATTTTTTAATTTATATATATTATAAACCTTTAAATTATTATAAATATATTTATATATTATTAATATAATATAAACGTTATTTTTAAATTAATTAATATATTTAATTAAGTTTGCTTATATTTTTTATTTTATAAAAAACAAGCTTAATTAAAACATATTTTTTTTTATTATTATATATTTAATAATAATTATTTTTTTTTATTAATATAAATGCTTTTATTTAGCTTATTATTTTTAATATTATATTTTTAACCTTTTATATATAAAAATATAGCATTATTTATTACTTTATTTTTTTTATTTTACTACTTATATTAACTATTTTTATTTTTTACGTTATATTTTTTTTTATTATATTCTTTTATTTTAAGCATTATTATTAACTAATTTTTTTAATATAGTTTTTTATATTATATATTTAATAAAGCTAATATAAAAAATATGCTAAGTTTTACTACTTAGCGCTTTATTTTTTCTGCTAGCTTAAATAATATTATAAATAATATTACTAAATAAAAGCAGCTCGATTATAATATTAAAAAAAACCTTGTTTTTATTTTAAAAAAATCTATAGCTTTATATTATTTTATAGCATAAAATTTATTCGCATAATATTTTTTAAGCTAAAAAAAAGCTAGACCTTTTGCTATAGCTTATAATTAAAAACAAGTTAAACAGTAAATTTTTAAAAAACCGAAAAAAATACTAGCACTTACTTCTACGTTTATTTTAAGCTATTTTTACTATTAATAAGCTTGCAACTAAAGCATTTTATTAATAATAAAAAAGCTTAAAAAATAGCTTTATTATAATATATATAAAGGCTAAAGCTTTATAAAGATTTAAATAAATAATAATATATTACTTTTTATATAAATATTTTAGTATAACTATTTTAAACTAAAAATTTCTTTTTCTTTTTTTTTTTGCTTTTAGCTAATTATAATATTAAAATAATTATTAAAACATTAATAAAAAAGGTTATAACTTATTAAAAATATTAAACTATAATATTAAAAATATAATAAATAGCTTATTTATTATATTTAAAACAAAAAAAATAATTGTTTTATTTAATAATAATAATATATTTAATAAAAATAAAGCTATAATAATATTTAATAATATTATTATTTTATTTAATAATAATAATATATTTAATAAAAATAAAGCTATAATAATATTTAATAATATTATTATTTTATTTAATAATAATAAAAATTTAATTATAGCTGTATAAAATAATAAAAAAAATAAAAATAAAAATATATTAAATATATTTATTAAAATTAATTTTAGCGCTTATAAGGTTATTTAAAAATAAATATGCGTGTTTTTTAATTATTTTATCTTTAATATAAATAAAAATAATCTTATATATTTATATTAATATAAAGCTTTTAAAATAAAGCTAAAGCTTTCTTAATTATTTATAATATTTAAGCTAATTTTTATAGCATTAGTTTATAAAACTTATATTATATTTTTAGCTAATAATATAAAAAATAATAAAATATTTAAAGCGTTTATAGTAGTTATATTAATATTTTATATATATAATATAATATTTATTATTTGTTTTAATAAAAATAAAAGTAAAAATAAATATTTTTTAGTTAAAATTTATATAATAAAATAAAATAATTAAGCTAAATATTTAAGCAAGACTTATATAAAAAGATTTATATATTTTTATATATAAAAATTATTTATAGCTAAGCTAATATATAAAAAATATTATAATAATTTAATATTAAAAGAATTTTTAATTATTATAATATTATTTATATTTTAAAAATATTAAATTATAAAACTAAGAAAATATATTTATTTTTAATTTAAGTTAAAAAATAGCTGTTTTATTTAAGTTTAATTAGTTTATATAAAAAAAGTATTAGCAAAAAGTAAAATAAATAGCGTTTATTATATAACGCTATTAAAATTAATAAATAAAAAATTTAATAATTATATAAGCGATAATTTAAATTATAATAAAGGCTTAAAGTAAAATTATATTATTATAATAATGTTTATATTTTAGTTATTATTTAAAATTAATATTTATTTAAAATAATTATTAGCTTTTATTAATAAAACTTTAAAGGTATTGTTTTAAATTAAACCTAGTATTATTATATTAAATAAAGCGCATTTATATATAAATTTTAATAATTAAATATAAACAGCTATTAAAAATAATTTAATTAAGCGTATATAATATTTAATATATTTTATTAATATATTAAAAATGCTTATTAAATATAAAATATTTATTTTTAGTTTTTTTATAAATATTTTTAGCTATATTAAGTTTTAAAATTAGTTATTTTATTAGCGATTATATTTTAAAAAAGATTTTAATAAATAAGTTAAAAGCAGTAAATAGTTATTATAATAAAGCGCTAAGTTAAGGTTTTTTTATAAATAAATATAAAAAGATTATATTATATTTTATAAAAAGTGCTTTAATTTATATTAAAAATATTTAAATAAATTATTTATTTAATAAAATCTATATTTTAAATTTTTTAAATATTATATTATTAATTTACCGCCGGTAAATAAAAACGTTTATAATTTTTTTAAGCTTTTTAATAATTATACTAAATATATTTAAGCATTAATATATTTATTGCAGCAAAATATAATAAAAAAAATATTTTATTTGCAAGCTATATAATAAAACTATAATTTTTTTTAATAAAGCAACCGTTTAATTTTAATATTATATTTATTAATAGCTAAAAAAGTATATGTTTAATAAGGTTTATTTTATAAATTAATCTTATATATAATATTTTTTAAGCTAGCTATTTTAATAAATGCGGACTTATTAATAAAATTAAAATATTAATATAATAAAATTTATTTAATATTTTTTATAATATTTAAGGAAATAATTAAATAAAGCTTATTTTAGCTTTATATTAATATTATAGCAAAATTAAATAAAAAAATAGCTTTTATAATTATAAAAATAAGATTTATAAAAAATGATTTTATTTTTTATAAAAATATAAAAAAAAAATAATAATTTTATAAAAAAATAATTATATTTATAATAAGTTTAATAATAGCTTATTTTATTATATTAATATTATATAAACAAGTATTAAATATATATTAAATATTTATTTTTATTATAAATAATATAAATAAATAAAAGGTTATATATAAAATTTTTAGCTAATATATAATTAAAAATAATTTTAAAAATATATAAAACTTAATTATTATAATTATTATTATTAAAGTGTTTAATAAAAAGTATAATTTTATTAAAGCTAATTATATAATTTTAATAAAACTAGCTTTTGCAAAAGTAGTAAAATTTTAAGCATTTTATTATATATATTATATAAGTTAAATTCTTATGCTAAAATTATATTTATTATAATTTATATAAAATCTAGCAAAAAGAATTATTATATATTATTAAAATATATATATTAATTTATTTAAAAATTTTAATAAATTATAAATAATATTAAAAATATTTAATATATAAATATAAGCTTATTAAATATATTATTATATTAAATAATATAAGGCTTATATAAAATATTATATTAATAAACAAGTTAAAAGTTTAAAAAGGTGTTTATTTATATTATATACTTTTATATTGCTAGAAATTAATAGCTGTATTAAGTTTTTAAATAGTTATTTTTATATATTATTAAAGCTATATTATTATTTTATCGAAATAAAATAAAAAAAAAATTTTAAATATTTTTGCTTAATTAACTTATTTTAAATATATGCAGTAATAAATTAAGTTGGAAATATATTATAATAATATAAAATTAAGCAAAATAGCTAATTTGTAATATTTTAATATTTAAGTTTAAGCTTTTTTAAATAAGCTTATTTTTATTTTTTTTTATATATAATATAATATAATTATTAATAAAATATAAATAAAGCATAGTATTTTTCTTTTATTTTATTTTTTTTAGCTTAATTTTTTTTATTATAGTTATAAGCTTATATAAGCTTTGCGCTAGCTAATGATATTTATTTTTAAATATAAGTAAAAACTAAACTATAAAATATATTTAAATAATTATTAGCTAAAGATATAAATGCGGTATTATAAATTATTATATATATAAATAAAGATTTAAAATAAATTAATAGCTATTTTTTATAAATAAATAATATTATTTTAAACTAAAAATTATTTTAGTGTTTATTTATTATTTATTTTATTAAAAGCAGTATATAAAACTATTATATTATATATATTAGCAGCAGCTTTTTATTTTGCTGTAAAATAAAAAATCTATAGCTTAAATAATAAAAAAATAAAAAAAGGCCTATTATTAAATTTAAATTAAAAGTTTATTTACTAAAGCAAAAAACTTTTAAATATAAATTTAATTTATATTTTATAAGTCTTTAAATTAAACTATTTATTTAAGTTTATAAATAATATAGCAACTAATTTTTTTTATTTTAAATATAATTATATATATAATAAATAATAAAATATAAAAAAATAAAAAAGCAATAAAAAAAATGCTGTTTAAATAATAATAACTAGTTAAAAAAAAACCTAAATTATTACTATTTTATAATATATATAAAAAAATATTAGTTTATTTAACGGTTTTATTATTTAATAATATTTTTAGCTATATATTTTTTTATTTTATAGACTTTAATAATAAAAAAATAATTTATTTTATAATCGTATTTTTTTTTTGCTTAAAAAATAAAATAAATTGTTTAATATAATAAAAGTTGTTTTAAAATATTAATTTAAAGTAAAACTTTATAGCTTATATATAAAAAAAAAGCGCAGCTTTAATATTTATAAAAACTTATAATTTAAGCAATTTAAATATAGCTAAACTTATTACTTATAAAAATAAAACAAATAGTAAACAAATATAATAATAAATATATATTTTATATAATAAAAGTATTAATTATAATAATAATATTTATATTATTGCAAAAAAATAAAGTTTATCGATAATAACTACTTTTATATAAATTATAATTAAAGCATTTTATAATATTATATATTAATATGCTTAAAGTTTGCAATAACTACAGCAAAAATTAGTTAATTTTTTATATAGCTAGCTTTTTTAAATTAAAACTTATAAAAAGTATTAATAAATTTTTATAAAAATATATTATTAAACTTAAAGTAATTAATGTTATTATATAAATAATAAAATAAAATAATAAAAAAATAAAACTTATATTTAGCTATATATAAATTATATTGCTTAATTAAAAGTTAATAAATCTTATATGTTTATTTAAATAAATATATAAAAAATCTTTTAAAAAAAGGTAAACTATATAATATTAAATAAAATAATTTAATAATAAAAACAAACCTGCGATTTATAGTTTATATAAAAGGTTAAAAAATAGTTAAATTATATTTATATATAATTATTATTAGCAAAGCGCGCTAAAAAGATATATTAATTTAAAACTTAAAAATAAACTAACTTAGTAAATATAATTATATTTAAACATTTAAATTTTTTTAGCAGCAATAAACTATTTAAAAAACTATAAATGTTAGCATTAAAGTAAATTATAGATTTATATTATTATTTTTAATATAAAGTTATAAAAATATTATTTATACTAGGCTTTAAAAAAAACAATAGCGTTTTATATAATTATATTTTTTTATATTATAAATATAAAATTATATTTTAAAAGCTTTTAAGTAAAAAGTACTTAAAGCTATTTTAATTTTTAACATATTAGCTTAATGCTAAAAAAAAAAGTTTTAAATAGTTAAAAATATTATATATTAAAATTAGCTAATTTTTAGCAAGCTATAATTATTTTTTAAATTATAAAAAGTTAATATAATTTTAATATAATAATTTATTATTAAATTATTTTGCTTAGCTTTATAGTTAGCTATTATATAATATATAATAATATTAAAAAGTAGTTTTATAGCAATATTATATTATGCTATTGTTTTATTAGTTTTTTTATTTATTTTTTAAAAAATTTATAAAATAAAAGAAAATATAAAATTAAAAAATAAAAAAATATATATAATAAAAAATAGCAATATATAAGCGCCGCAGTAAAAATTAATAAATATTAACTTATAAAGTTTTAATAACTTTAGCTGCTAAATTATATTAAGCTAGGTTATTTAAAGTATAATTATTAAAATATTTTTATTGATTTTATTAGCTTAAAATATAATATTTTGCTAATATAAAATAATAAACCAGCTTTTTTTATTTTATAAAATAAATAAGCTAATATTAATTTTATTATATATTAACGCAAAACTTAATTTAACTAATATAAAAAATAGTTTTATAACTAAGCTTTTATTATTAACTATTAAATAATAATTATATATTTTAAATATTTATTATTTATTATTTATTATTATTTATTTATTTTTTTGCTTTTTTTTTTAACAAATATATTTAATAATATAAATATAAATTAACTTTTTTTAAACTAGTTTTTAAATATTATAATATTAAAATATAAATATAACTAAAAAATAAAATTATTAGCATAATTAAACCTTTTTATATTTAAGCTAGTTTATTAAGTTTGCAATAAAATTTTAAATTAAATTTAAATTAACGTTTTTATAAAAAAAATAAGCAGCTAATATAAAAAATAATAAAAAAATATTTTAATAAATATAATATATTTATTTTTGTTTAATTTTTTTAAACGCAAGCTGGTTTTTGTTTTTATTTTTTTTTGCTTAGGTTGCTTTGCGCTTTTTATTTTTATATATAAGAGTTCTGCTTAGCTAGTTATAAATCTTTTTAAGTGTTTTAAGCATATAAAATATATTAAATATTTTGTTTATATTGTTTTATTTTTTTCTTAATCTTTTAAAGTACTTTTTATTAAAAATAAAAAATAAATAAATAAATATTAAATAAAAAAAGCAAAAAAATATTAATACTAAAACAATAAAATAATAAAATAGCATATATAAAGACTAAATAATATATATAATAAGCCTTAATAATTTATAATAATAAATTAAAATACTTATAAAGCATTATTTTTAATATATATATAATTTTATTATATAAGCTAGGCTATAATTTTATTTTATTATAATTTAATAAATTAAACTATATTAAAGGCTGCAAATATAAAATTAATATACGCTTTATTATTTTAAATAATATATTTATTTGTTTTATTAAAGCTAATAGTTTAGCTTGCTATTATTATAGATTTTTAAATATAATAAATAAATAATCTATAAAAAAAAAAAGAAAAATAATAAGTTATAGCTAAATAAAATTATTTACGTTTTATATAAAAAATATAATAGTTGTTAATAAAGCATAAGTTATTAAAAAAGGTTACTATTAAATAATAAAAATTATTGCTTAAATAAAACTAAATATAAAAAATAATTATTAAAAGATATAAGTTATAACTGCTGCTATATATAATAGCAGCAAAAATAAAAATATATTTTAAAAAGTATAAAAATATTTTATATAATAGCTGCTTTATTAGGTTTTTTTTTTTAATTAAAAAGGCATTTAAAGATTTAAATATTTGGTTAGCTTTTTATATTTTTAATATTTTTATATTTTAAAGCTTATATTATTATATATATATTATTATTTTAAATAGCAAAAATAAATTATAAAACTAAAGATATTTATATATATAATTAATACGGTTAAAAAAAAGTTTAAAACTTATTAATTAATAAGATTTTAGCTAATACTAATATAAACTATTTATAAACAAAAACTAAAGCAAACTTATTTTAGCACTTAATATTATTAATATATTTTAAAAAAAAGCGTAAAAAATATATTTTATTACGCCGAGATAAAATAATTAAAATTATAATAAATAAATATAAAAAGATTAAATAAATAAAACTAAGCAGATTGAAATATTTAAGCGATTAAAATTATTAATTTAACGTTAAGAAAACTATAATATTAAAAACAGTAAACTAATAAATAAAAGAAAAAAAAGCAGATAAAAAGTTAGCTATTTTAAAACTTAGTTTTTTTTTTTTTTTCTAAAAACTAAAAAATAAAATTTTTTTAAAATAAACCTATAATAAAATAATAACTTTAACTTTAATAATTTAAACAATTAAACTTTGCTACTAGGTATTTACATATATATAAGTCGCTTTTATAATTTAAAAGGCTTATTTATTTAATTAGCATAATTAATTTATTAACAGCACTTATAATTAATATATTATTATTATTATTAATTATTTATTTACTGCTAATTTAACGATAATAATAAGTTTAATATTATTGCTATTTTTAATTATATTAGGTTTTTTAGTTATAATTTTTTTAAATATTTAATAAATAATAAAAAAAGCAGGCGGTTTTTAATAAATAAAAATATAATATATTTTAATATATTTATTGATTTAAAAATAGTCTAGCTAATATTTTACGACGCGGCTAAATTATATTTATATAGCTTAGCGCTAAAATAAAATTTAAAATTATATAAAATAAACTTTATATATATAACTATTTTTTTTATATTTTTTATTTTTTTTTTTAGCTATTAAATAGTTAGCTATTTTTTAAAAAGAATTTTTTTGCTTATTTTGCTTTAATATTTTTACTATAATAATATAAGAGAAAAAAAATATATTTTTATAGCTAAGCTTAAATATTTTTAAAAAAAAAGTTTAAAAAAAGGTTTTAAAGCTTTAATAATTAATAAAATAATAATAATAGCAAATATAATACTACTATTATTAAAATTTAAATATAATTAGTTATTATATTATAAGCTTATTTTTAAATATATATTAGCAAGCAAGCTAATATATTTACTAATAATTTTAACTAGGCAAAGTAGCTTTTTTTGCGCAAGGTTATAGCTTATTAAATAAATAAATAATACTTTAATATATACTTATTAAGTTAAGTTTATATATATAGGCTATTTTTTTTAATTATTAATTAAAAAGAATAAAAACTATATTAACTAATATATTTTATAGCTATTGGCCTTTTTTTATTTATTAGCTATATAATTATATAAGCTATATTATTTATTTTAAAATAAATAATTTTAATATAGTTAAAAGGCTTGGCTATAAAATTATTAGTTTTATTATTAGCAGGTGCTTTAAGAGATAAGCTAGCGTAAAAGCTAGCGTAAATATTAATTAATTTATAAAGTTTATTTAATGTTTTATTTAGATTTATTTTAAATATTTTTTAAAAGTTTTAATTATATAAAATATTTAAGCTAAAAAGCTAAAAGCTAGATATTATATAAAAAAATAGCTAAAAAGCTTAGCTATAAAACTATTAGTTTTATTACTAGCAGGTGTTTTAAAAGGCAAGCTTATATAAAAGCTAGTATAAAAGCTAGCATAAGATTTATTAGTTAATTTATAAAGTTTATTTAATATTTTATTTAAACTTATTTTAAATATTTTTTAAAAGTCTTAGTTATATAAAATATTTAAGCTAAAAAGCTAAAAGCTAAACATTATATAAAAAAATTATATTAAAATATTAATTAAAATTAAAAAATAATATAAAAATAAAGTTTAAAGCTAATAAGCTAATTTAATATAAATAAAAAATTATATAGTTAATATAAATTTAAGTATAAAATATTAAAAGTAAAAAATAAATAAAAGCTTAAAAAGTTTTTTAAGCAATATTAAAAATATTTATTTAATAATTAATTAATATTAGCTATAAGATTTATAAAATTAAATAATAACTTAAAAATTTAAGCTATAATTTTTATATTAGCGCAATTTAAATTTTTAAATAAAAAATATATAAAAGTTTTATATTAAAAGCGGTAATATTTGCTTTTATTAGCAGCAAACTAATATAAAGCAGTAATAAAAAAACCTTTTTTTAAATATATTTTTAATTATATTTTTTATAAATAACAGCAAATATTATAATAAATAATTTTTTATAGTTATTATTTTTAGATTTTTCTTTAATAAATAGTAAAATTATAAATATTATTATAAAAAGCAATAACATTAAAAAAAAAAGCAGTAATAAAATAATTATAAAAAAATAAATAAAAATTAAACTTTAAGTAAACTATTAATAGTTTTATATATTATTAATAATAAAAAATTAATATTTTTAAGCCAAATAAGCGACTTATTAAGTTAATAGCAAGCTAAATAATTAACTAATATAAAAATATTAGTTATTATTTATAATTTAATAAACTAATTTAATCGATTATTTTTTTTATAAAACTTATGCTTAATTTTTTTAGTTATAAAAAATTTAGTAATTTTAAAGCTAAGCGTTTTAAAGTTATAAATCTTAAGCAAAAAGCTATTTAGTAATATATTTTATATAAGAATATATTTATAACTTAAAACATTTAGCTAGCATTATTATTTTAAAAATAAAGTATTAAACTTTAACAGCTTATTTATTTATTAATATTTTATAAAGCATATAATATTAGCAATGCTATTATTTTATAAAAAAAAACGCAGTAAATTAAGCCAAGCAAATAAAAATAAAAAATAATAAATATATTTAATAAAAACAAAAGCAAGCTATTAATATAAATAATTACGCTATAATTTAATAATAGCTGCTACTTTTTATAATATAAGCAAGACTTTAAACTATAAGCTAAGCACGTTTAAAATTTACTAAAAAAAAAGCTTTAAATTTATTAGCTTTAAAAGTAATATTAATATTATTAAAGTAATAGAAAATAATTAATATTTTTTTATATTTGCTTTATAATTTAAATCGGTTAGTTATTTTATAAAAAATATAATAATAAGTTTTAAAAAATAAGTTTAATTTTTATTAGCTATATTATAAAAATAAATTATTTATATAACCTATTAAAAAGCTTAATAATTAATAATAATATAGTTTAATTAAGCTATTAAAAATTTATACAAGTATATTATATATATTTAAATAATTAATTAATATTACGTTTTATATATAAATAATTAAAACTTTTTATAGCTAAATAAAAAATAATTTTTTTGTTAATATTAGCTAAAATAAATATTTATAGCTAGATATAACTATAAAATATTATGCTTTTTATTATTATATTATTATTATATATTATTTATTAAGTTATATTTTTATTTGCTAGTTGCGCTAAAACTAAATATATTAGCTTAAGCGTTAAATTTTTTTTATTTAATAGTTTTAGCAAGATTTTATTATATTAATATATTAATAATATATAGCTTTGCTAAAGCTTTTATATAATTTTTTATATTTTTATGCTGCTATAATTTTTTTTTTTAGCTTTTATTAAGTTTAGATTTTTATACTGCAGTTTTAAAATTATTAGATTTTTTATTATATTTAATTATATCTGCATAATTTAAGCATATATTTTTTATATAGCTATTTTTATTATATTTTTAATATAATTGCGTTAAATAATTTGCAGCTTTATAATTTTAGCTATAGCAACGCCGATAAGATATAACTTATAATATAAAATAGTTTATTTTAATATAGCTTTTAACTTTACAGTTATAGCAAATTATATTTACGGTTTTAATATTTTATATATTTAGCTTTTTATAGTTAGCTTTAATATATTTAAGCTTTTTATAAAAATAGCAGGTTTTTTTATTTTATATTTTATAGTTAGCTTTTATATGCTTAAGCTTTTTATATAAAAAATAATATCGATTTTAATTTTTTTGCTTATATTTGCTTGTTATATATATACTGCAGTAAATTTTATAAATAGTTTTAAAGCAAGCTTATTTTAAATATCTGCTTTTATTATATTTTTTATATATTAAAATAAGTTTTTTTTTTTTGTTTTTTATATTATATTTTTTTAATATTTTATAAAATTAATAATAAATAAAATAATAAAGGTTTTAAAATATTTTAGCTCTTAGTTTTTTTTAAAAATAATTATTTATATAATATAAAAATCTTGTTTATAAATTAACGTGTAGATTTTTAGCACTTTTGTTAAATATTTTAAGATTTTAAAATAAAACTTTAATATATTTAAATCTTATAAACGCTATAGTTTTATAATTAAAATCGCTAGTAAATTTAACTTTATTTATATAAAAAATAAATATAAATATTATTATAGCTTTTTAGCTTTAATAAAAATCGGTTGTTATAATTAATATTTTAGCTTTTATTTTATTATTATTTTTTAGCTTTATATTTAAATAACTTGCAAGATTATTTATAAATATTATATAATATAAAACTAGTAATATTGTTTTAAGTTTGCTTTTATTTTTTATAAATTTATTAAAAAATAAAAGGTTTTTAATAGTTTTAAAAGCAGCTTAAAAATAAGCTTTAAAAATATATAAGGTTTTAACTTTTATAAATATAATATTTTTAATATTAATAAAATATTAACTTTTTAATATATTATTTAAAGTATTAATAGCTGTTTATATTAGTTTTTAAATAATATTAATTTATAGTCTAGCTTTTATATTTTAAAAAATAATATTATTATTATATAAAATATTATTAATTATTTTTTTTAGTTTTTTATATTAGCGATAATATATTTAAAGTTTATTATTAATTTTATTATTGTTTATAATATAATATAGTAATAAAAATTAAATTTACGTTTAAAATAAAAATAAAAACTTATAAAAAAAACAGTTTATTAGTTATAATTATTTAATATTTCTAAGCAAAACTATTATTATAAAGTTTAAAAAGTTTATAATATTAATTATTATTATTTTAAATATTTTAATATATTTATTTATAATAATTATATTAAAATATATTAATTTTATAAACAGCTATTTAGTAAATATAGTTAAAATAATAAAAATAAGCCTTGTATTTAATAAAATATTTTTATATATGCTTTTTAGTTTAGCTTTAGTTTTTTAATTAAAAATAAAGTTTAAAATATAACTTTAAAAAATTATATTTATAATATGCTTTAAAAAAAAATAAGCTTTTAAATTTATATAATATTATTTAAAGATATTAATATAAAAAAAGCGTAAATAAAGGTTTTTTTTTATATAAGAATATAAATTATATTTTATAATAAAATTATATAATAACTTTATAGTAAAAAATTATATAATAATATTTTTACTAATATTTTATAGCTTAAGCTTTTTATTTTTTATAAATAATGCTAAGCTTTTTTTAACTTTTAAAAAAGTATTATAAACGTAGAATATTTATTAAATATTAATAAAAAAAAATTTATATAACTTATAAAAGTTTTTATATTTTTTAAATAATATATTTGTTAATAAATTAATAAAAGATATATATATTATTTAATAGTTAAAATAATATTTTAAAATAGTTATAATAATAATAAAAGCTAAATATATTTTGCTGCAATTTTAATATTTATTAATAGTATATATTTTAAATAAAATATTTTTAAGCTTTTATATTATTTTTTTTTAATTTTTATTTAAGTTGTTATAAATATTTGCAGGCCTTTTAAAGCTTTTATTTTTATTAATTAAAAAAACGCCTAATATATATTATTAAACTTATGTTTATTTTTTCTACTTTATATATAAAAATTATTAAGCTAAAGCAAATAATTTTTAAAAGAACTAGGCTTTTTTATTAACTTGGTAAATTTAATAATAGCTTAAATTAATAGTTTTATTAAAAGTATAGTTTTAAAGCTATATTAAAAAAGCTTTTTATTATAAATCTTATAAAATAAGTTATTATAATTTTAGCTTTTTAGGTTAATTAAAGCTAGCTATATAAACTTAATTAGCTTTTTTAAGCTATAAAAAAAAATATTTTTTTTAGGTTTTTTAAAGATATTAGCTATAAAAGCAGCGTAGCTTGTTTTAAGGCCGATTAATAAAATATTAAAGCGTTTTATATATAGCTTTATATTATTTTCGGTTTTAATTTTTAATATGTTTAATAAAAGTTAATATAAGTTTATAGCTGCTTTAATTTTTTTTGTTAAGATTTTTTTAAAAGCTAATATAATATTATTAATAATGCTTGCTAATTATTAAATAAAGCTTTTATATATAAAATATATATTTGCAAAATTTAGATTTTTAAGCGTAAAATTTATATTTTTAATTTAAAATATATAATTTATAAGCGATTTTGCTTATATTTTGCTTAAAAGGTTAAAATTAGTATTATTATTATTTTTTTAAAAAAATTTTATAATATATTTTGTAAAAGGTTATACTAGTTTTTAAATTAATTATTTATTATGTTTTAGCTATATAGCTAAATTATAAAATATATTATTTTTAATAAAATTATTATTATTATTTTTAAATAATAATATATTAGGCTTAAGGTAAAAATTAAGTATTTTTTATAATTTTTTAAATAGTAAAACTAAATTTTTAAAAAAAGCTGGTTATTTTTTAAAAGCGCTAGGCAGTATAATATTTTCTATTAAATATTTTAGTTTAGCTAAATTTATTTTTTTAATATTATATATTTTAAAAAGCTAGCTATATAACTTTAAAATATTTAATAGTTAATTTATATATTTATAATATATATAAAAGTGTTTAATTTTTTATAGGCTTAAAATTAACGCTATATAAATAATATTTTTATTAAAAAGCTTAGAAATAATTTTATTATTTTTAAATATAAATAAATAATATTTTTTAATATTTTTTTTAATAAAGCTAAAAAAAAATATAAAATAAACGTTAAATATTTTTTTAGCTATATTATTAATAACTGCAAGCGCTATATTTGCTTTATTTTTATATAAATATATTATAATAGCGGTATATTTATTTATGTTTGCAAAAAATATTTATAAGGTTATAAGGTTTAATATTAGTTTATTAATAGCTTTATTATTTATAAGATTTAAAATTATATTATAGTTAAATATATATATATTTAGATTTTTAATAAATTAAGCATTAAAATAATTGTTATTTTTATAAAGATTTTAATAAAAAATATTAAAAAAAATAAATTTAACGCTGTTTTAATTTTAAAGCAAAGCGGCTTATAAGTATAAAATTAATAATTTAATAATATAAATATTATTTTAATTTTTTTTTTAAGAATATTTAAATAAATTTTAATAATTTTATTAATATAAAGCTTTAAAGTTGTTTTTTAATATTATTTTTATTAATAAAGGTTATTTTTTTTATTTTTTAAATAGTAATTATTTTTAAGCTAACCGATTTAAAATTAATATTTTATACTGCTTTTTTAAAATAAAGAAAATATTTTTAAATTTATTATTTTATTTTATTTTTATTATTAATATATTAATAATAAAATATAAATTTAAATATTGCGATAAAATTTATTAATTTAATATATATTTAGTTATTATAGCTTTTAAAATTAGTTTTAAAAATATATTTTATAAGCTAAATTATAATTTTTAAATATAAGCTTAATAAACTATTAAACTTAACTTTTTTGTTTAAAAATTTAAACGATAATAATAGCTTAAAAAATAATTTATAAATTAATTATATATTAGATTTAAAATCTTTGCTTTTATTAAAATAGCTTTTAATATATATAAGGTATAAGTAATACTACTTAATTATATTTTAAATATTTATTTTATAATAGTTTTCTGCTAAAAATTTTTTATTAAGATATTATAGCTAATTTAATAGCTTAATTAGTTTTAGCTTATTTTTTTTTATTTAATATATTAGTTAAAACTTTTAAACTATATAAAAAAAATAAGTAATAGCGAAAATATATTTTTAAAAGCTAATATACTTAAGCAAATATTTTTTAAGTTAAGCAGCTGCTTTTTAAATATAAAAGGACTAAACATATTATTATTGCTAAAAGATTTAATTATTTTATTAATTTTTAAAAATTACTAAACTAAAATAAGTATAATTTATAAAAACAGCTAAAATATTTCATATTTTTTTTTTATTAGGTTAAGTATTAAATATAAAATAAAAAAAATTAAATAAAAAAAAAATAAAAAAAAAAGCTAAAAAAAAGGTAATATTATAGTTAATAATATAAAACTTAAATTTAACGCTATTAAATATTAACTTTTTTACTACTTAAAAAAATAATATTTAATTTAGTTAAAAGTTTTATAATAATATTATTAAAACTAAAGACTAGAAATAATATAAGCTATATTTATTTAATATAAAATAAATACTAAGACTTATATTTATATAAATTAAGCGATAAAAAAATAAAGTAATAATATATAAAAATATAATAAATAAATAAAGCTAAATTAAATAATCTTATATATATTAATATTATTATAAAAATAAGCTATATTTATATTAATAATAAAATATTTTAATATTAAACTTTATTAATAATATTGCTAAATTAAAAAATATTAATAATTATATAAAATAATAAAAGCAGTTATATAATAGTAAATTATAAATAATAAGTAATATTATATAATAATAGAAATATTAGCAACAAGTAAAAAGAAAAAATATAAACTTTTAATAAAAAAAATAAAATAATAGCTATTTACTTATAAAATATAAAGCTAAATTAAGCTTACGCAGCAAGATATAAATTATATTAATAATAATAATATAAAAAAGGTAAAATGTTTTATATAAGCATAAAATAAAATATTAAAATATAATATAATAAAAAGGTTAAAAATAAGTAAAAAAATTTTAATATATAAATTACGCAGATATAAAATTAAATAAAGTAGTAAATAAATATAAAAGCAAAAGATAATAAAGAAATAAGATTAAAAGGCGTATAAATAAAAGCTGCTAAATTAAATAATAAAAAAATATAAAATATTTTTTTTAAAAAAAGCTAAACAAGCTAATTAAATTAATAATAATTATTATTAATAAACTATAAAAAAAAAATATAATATATAATTTTAAAATAGCTTAATATTTTTTTATTAATAAAAAAAGTTATAAATTATTATTAAGCTAGAAAATAATATTTATATAGTTTATTAAGCGACTTATAACTAATAATAAATTTATTATTAAAAATAATTATTTATAAAAGATATAGCTAATAAATATAATAGTTGTTAATAAATAATAATAAAGTTTATAAGTTAGTATAAATTTAAAATATAAAGCATTTGCTAAAAAAAAAGGTTTAAAAAAAAATAAAATGTTGCGAAAGGAACGGGCTACTGCGGGTTAAACCAACGGGCCCAACCAAGAAAGGGGGTTCTCCGTGTAAGCAGGAAAAAAAAAACTTTTTAACCGGTCACGTGATATAATAATCTAGTTAATCTAGTAGATCTTATTAATCTGCTCTAGATCACATAGATTATATAAATTATATAGATTACATAGATTATAGGGATCATATATAACAAAAAAGGAGAATATTATTTCCTATGTTTATATAATAATATATTTCTTATGTCTAGTTACTTATTTAGTTTTGTTTTTTAGCTATTAACTTTATAGTAAGGCCTACCCTTACTAAATCAATATATTTATTAATTAACTGCTATTTATATTACTTGTTTATTAAATAGTAGTAGAAGTACTAGAAAACCTTTCTTATAAACACCTGTTAATTAGTTTTATTGTTACCTTTAAATCAAGAACTTCACATACTGCTTATACTTTGCTGTGGATATATAACAGGTCTATAATATTTTAATAGCTCCTTAATTAATAAAACTTAATATATAAGATATAAATATTAGTATAAAGAGTTAAGTAATAATTAAACCACAAAATAAGCCCTTAGAAATATACTAAAAAGATATTTAAATAATAAAAAAGGTCGCAAACATTATATAAATAATCTTTTAACTTAATAACTAATAAACTAGATCTAGGTTATACTACTAAGAACAAGAAGTTAAGAATTAAGTTTAAGGATTTTAAAAACATTTAGGACTAGCAATATACTAAAATAACAGATTTTGGCACCCTTTCTAGCCACTCCAGCTAGAAAAAAAATAGTAAAAAAAAAGAAAAAGTCAAGCAGCAGTAAAAAAAAAGCTATAATAACCCTAACTTTAGCATAAAGAACTAAACTAGTACAAATACTAGTTATTATAGTTAAAACAGCAGCACCTATTACTATAACCTTAAAGCCAATTATTTAACAAGCAATAATAACAAAAGTTAAAACAATAGCAACAACTATTGCTACTACATTAAGTTAAAGCGCTAAACAAGCACTTATACTATAACTAACTCCTACACCTCCGCTAGTAAAACCAATATTTACTATTACTACTGCACCTAAGGTAGTAACTCAAAACAAGAAGCCTAACTCTTCACCGCTACCACCACCCCTACCATTAAGATCATCTATAATGTCAGGATTGCTAAACGTTAAGGGCTTTAAGCCTACTGCTTTTAAACCTTATAATAAATCTATAAATATAAAAGCTTTTCTAATCTATGCTAAACTTTATTTAAAATAGCATTCTGCTTTTATTATTAAAAAGGATTAAAAGGTAATAACTATGTTATAATTTTTATTAAAAAAGGTACTTAAATGGTTTTAACTTATCTTAAAAGATTTTTTAAAAGCCAATAAGGTATTAGACCTTAAATTAAAAACTAAAATAATTTTTACAAACTATATTAAGTTTAAGAATTAAATAAAAGCATTATTCAAAGATACCTAAAAAATAAAGCATGCAAAAAAAGCGCTTTACTGCTTAAAGCAAACAAAAGCAGCAGCTAACTATGCTATAAAATTTAAACAATTAGCAGCAATCTCTAGATTGCCCAAGTCTATACTATTTTACCTATTTTATAGTGGACTTAAATCTTAAGTTTAAAACAAACTATGCAAAATGAATAGGCCAATAAAGATTAATGCATATATTAATATAGCTATTATAATTAATCGACGATTGTTTAACCGGTATTTTAAGACCAAAGAGACTAAAAAAAACAAAAAAAATAATACTTAAAAGAGTACTAAGCAAAAGTCTAAGCAAATCAGTAAAGTCTAAAAGCGATAACCATAAGACATGTCCAACGTTAAATGCTATAACTGCAGAAAAAAGAAACATTTTTAAAATTAATACCAATCTAAGAAAAAAAATAAAAAAAAAAACTATAAAAAAGAAAAAATTTCTTAACTAAAAAAAAAAATACAAGTTATAAAGGTCCAAAATAATAAAAAACAAAAAAGCGATTTAAAAAAAACTTTTTTAAAGCAAGAGTATAAAGTTATTATTTTAAGTTAAAACAAAAGTACTATACTAAGCGAATTAAAATGCCTAGTCTATCAGGGTTAAGATAAAAAGGCATGCAAATACTATTTAAAAGCTCTACAGTTATTAGATTAGATTACAAAAGGATATATCTACTATATAAAAAAAAGAAGTTGTTAAGTATACAACTCCACTAAATAGTTGGACCAAGATTAGCCGATAATAAAAGGTAATAAGTTAACGCAGCCAGCAAACTTATAGGACTAAAAAGACCCCAAACTAACAAAGCCTAAAATATAGCTTAAAAAAAAGTCTTGCCCAAAAGAAAAAGACTATAATTATAAACGATATAATTACTAAACCGACTATAAACTAATAAAACATTTAGTTGCTAAATAAATCTAAAAAAATAAAGTTTATAAAACTTTTAAGCAAAGATAAATAAAGGTAAAAAAAGTAAAAAATATTATAAAAAAAGAGCTAATAGAAATAAATAAGGTATTTTTATAGCCTCGACTACTTTAAATATAATAAAATAATAACGCCTTAATAATTAGTGCAAAAACTAACATATTTTATAAACTAAAGTTAGCAATCTGATTAATTATTAAAAGTTATTAACATAATAAAACTATAATAAAAGAAAACGCCGATATTATATAACTAGAAGATCTAGAACATAATAAAATATTATAGACCTATTATATAGTACATTAATGCCACTAATATTTACCCAACAAATTAAAAAACAATTAGTTCTTAAAACGCATCGCAAAAACAAAAATAAAAGATCTTTACAAAGCACAATAGTTAATTATAACCATAATTCATTATAAAAATCTATAAAGATTTATGATTTTTAAAAATAATCGCAAGTATATATATAATACTGCTTTAAAAAACTATAAAAATAACCTATATAAATATCATTAGCTAATTAAAGCACGACTATACCGAAAAATAGTCGCAAGAAGCAAAAAAGCTTAAAAACTATAATTTAAAGCCCGATCCGATAAAATAGCAGAGCAGAACTTTACAGCATCCAAAAAATTAAACCAAATAATTACCTAAACATCCTATGCAAAAAGATCGATAAAAAACAAAGACAGCGCTCGCTAAAAAAGCAGCGAGTAGCTAAAAAAATTAAAGCCTTACAAGAAGTTCGATGCGATAACTAGAAAAATTAATTTAAAATTAAACTTAAATATCAAAGAAAAAAATATAATGCTTTAATCGATTCTGAAGCGCAAGCTAACATAATATTACCTAGAGTAGCAAAACAAGATAAAATTGCCTAAAAATATAAATTAAAATCTTAAAAAATTAAAAGATTTAATAAAAGCACTTCTAGCTATAATAATAAACATATACTTAAAAAAACTAAACCTCTCGACATATTTATACAAGAATATAAAAAACAAATTATATTAAATATTGCTAACATCTCTAATCATGATATTATCTTAGAAATTCTATGGTTAAAAACTAGCAATCCTTTAATCTAATAAAAGAAAAAGACTATCAGCTAAAAAAGCAAAAAACAAAGCAAAAAAATTAGAAAAATTATAAAAAAAATCTTAAACAATATATCTAAAATATATTACAAGTTTTAAAAACTATTTTAAGAAAAAAAAAAAGAAGAGCTTTCTAAGCATAGCCTATAAGACCACTATATTTCTATTAAAAAAAAATGTTAACTAAAGCTCCACCAAATATATTATATAAGTCTAGACAAGACTAATGCCTTGTAAAGGTATATCTAAAAGAACCTAGCAAGAAAATTCCTTAGAAAATCTTAATCTTCTGCCAAATATTTTATAATATTGGTATTAAAAATAAAAAACAGCAAACAACCAATCGATAATAAAAAAAGACCAAAATAGCAAGTAATAGTTAACTACCGACCATTAAACGCAATTACTATCTTAAATAAATATCCTCTTACCCTACTAATAACCATAAAAGAAAATATTAGTTAAGCAAAATAGTTTACAGCATTTAATATCCTAGACAAATATTACGCTATTAAAATAGCTAAGGGAAAGAAATGGAAAACTACAATATATATAATATATAAATTATATAAATATATAGTCATGCCACAAGAATTACAAAATACGCTAGCTAGCTTTTAATATATAATAATAATAATTTTATAAAAGTTTTTAAACAAGTTCATGTTTATCTACTTAAATAATATTTTAATCTATTTTAAAATATTTAAAAAATATAAAAAACACGTAACCTAAGTATTAAAAACTTTTTAACAAGCAGACCTATAACTTAACCCTAAAAAGTATATTTAGCATATATAAAAAATCAATTTTCTTAGATTTACAATCACTCCCAGATAAATACAAATTTAACAATTAAAAATCGACACAGTATAAAATTAAAAGATCTTTAACCTAACTATAGTTATAAATATTAAAAAAGCATTAAGATTTCTTAACTATATTAGAATATTAATTAAAAACTTTAAAGATATAGCATAACATCTCACAAAATATACTAAAAAAAAATATAAAAAAAAAACCTTTTTAATCTTAAAAGAAGCCCGAGAAGCTTTTAAAACTTTAAAACTTAAAATCACCTCTAATTCTATAGTTAAGCTACCTGATCTACAAAAAAAAAAAAGACTAAAAATAAACGCATTCAACGGTATAATTATAGAAGTGTTAAAACAGCTCGAGAATAATGGAAAATAGCACCTAATAGTATATTATTCTAAAGTGTTGTAAAACGCTATATTGCGATACCCTATATATAATAAAGAACTACTTGCAATCATCACAGCTCTTAAAAAATAAGAACTATTTTTTATAAATATTATTAAACTAATCAAGATTTATTTAGATTATTAAAATTTAACGAAATTTATAACCACACAGAAAATCACCCGACAATATAAGAACTAAATAGATTTTTTTTTTAAATTTAACTTTAAAATATATTATATTAAAAAAAAAGAAAATATTTAAGCAGATATACTTAGTCGACAAGATTAAAAAAGATTTAAGATTTTAAAACAAAATATTTAAATATTATATACTTAAAAAAATAAAAGTTTAAAAATCTAAACTATTTTTAAAAATCTTAAGAATATATAACTATAGCAAGCCTATAATCCTAGAGAGCTAGCAGAACTATGCAAGCATAAGAGATTAAAAAATAATAAATTAATATACAATTATAAGATTTATCTGCCGAAAACCTTGCAAAATAAATTTATAAAAAATTTCTACAAATACTTATTATATAAACACTAAAGAATAGCTAAAACAGCCCGACAACTATAAAAAAAATATAATTTTCCAGGACTATAAAATATAGTTAAGTTTATTATAAGAAATTATAATATTTGCAATAAAGCTAAAGCAGCTAAACATAAACCCTATAGGCTACTATAACCTACTCAAATATTTAAACAAGCATAGCATACTATTGCTTAGGATTTTATTACAAGCTTACTCTTATTAACTAACAAGGTTATAAAAATATAATACGATAAAATATAAGTTATAGTTAATAAGCTTATAAAGTACGCCTACTTTTTATTATTTAAAAGGAACGCAATAGCTAAACAGCTTGCGTATACTTTTATCTGATATTATTTTAATAAATATAGTCTACTAAGACAAGTTATATTAAATTAAAACAAGCTTTTCACCTTTAAATTTAAAATAAGCTTTTTTAAACTAATAGGTATTAAACTCAAGTTTTTAACAGCCTACTATTTATAAACTAATAAATAAACCGAAAAACTTAATCAAATATTAAAGCAATATCTATAAAGTTATATTAATTATTAACAAAATAATTGGGTAAAACTATTACTAATAGCGCAAATTGCTTATAATATTTTAGTTAATAAAAACATAAGTCTATTCCTTTATAAAACAGTATATAAATAATAAGCAACTATTAAAAAACCAAAGAAAACACTAGCAGAAGTATTAACTATTTTAGCTATAGCATTTAAAGCAAAAACTATTATAACCGAGATTAAAATACTACAAGCAAGACTATAAACACGCCTTTAATTTTTACAACAATAAATGTTATAATATTATAATAAAAAATAAATTAAAAGGCCAACTCTTAAAAAAAAAAACAAAGTTTATCTGCTGCAATAAAAACAAAATGCTACTATTAATATTTTATAAATCAAAACTAAACAACCAAGCAATAAATTAAATTTTAAAAAGCTTAGTTCTTTTAAGATCAAAAAAGTTATTTCCTTAACTAATTACAAACTATTATTACTAAAGAATATAAAAATTTATCTTATTTTTTATATTTTTTTACTTAAACTAGCTCCTAAAAATATATAGCTTAAATTATAACTTGAGATAAAAAATAACTAAGATATTTATAAGGTCGAGAAGATATTAAATTTTTGTTAAAATAGCAATAGCTTTAAGTATCTTATAAAGTGAAAAAGGTACTTATATGCTAACAATACTTGGAAGCCTAAAAGATATTTAGAAACTGCTGCAGCTGCTATAGATTAATTTCATTTTTAGCACCTTGATTGACCAAAGCTAAAAGTGCGGGGTCGACCTTTTAAGACGTGTCTAAAGCGGCCTAATCTATTTTAAGGGTAGCTTTAAGCTAGTAACTTTTAGAAGTCTCTTCCTGCCGAGTTGTTTTATTAACCTCACGTTCCTTTTCTTTGCATTTTATTTTATTTAATTTTTTTTTTTTTAATAAGATCTTTAAGCTACGCTTTTTAAAAAAATCTTCTTATTTTTTTAGGCGTTAAAAAGTCGCTAACTTTTAATAAACATTGCTAAACCGTTTAGCATATTTATTTTAAAAAGCTTTAAACTTATTATCGAATTTTTTAAATTTGTTATCTACCTTTTTGAGTTTATTTTTAAGTTTTTCAAGCTTGTTCTCTGCTTTTTTGCGCTCTTTTTATAAGCGCTTTTGTTTTTTAAATATATTTAATAAAAACAACATAAAACCTAAAAGCGCGTCGCAAAAGTGTTAAAACCAGGTACAACAGTAACAACTAGAGATCTTATTAATATAAAAACAAATACTATTTAAAAAAAAGCAACAAAAGCAGAAGAAGACCCAGAATTTATATTTTTAAATAAGCTAAGCATAGTTGTCACAGGCCTCGCGCTAGTTCAGCCTGAAAATATATTATGGTTTTAAAACATAAGAAGGCATAGTTAAAAGCAACTTATAAAACAAGAAAAGAAAGGATTTCTTTTTTTTCGAGACAAAAAATAAAGGAAAAAAAGATAATGTTGCAAAAGGAACAGGCTACTGCAGGTTAAACCAATAGGCCTAACTAAAAAAAAAGGTTCTTTATATAAGCAGAGAAAAAAAAACTCTCCAACCGGTCACATAATATAATAATCTAGTTAATCTAATAAATCTTGTTGATCTGCCTTAGATCGCATAAATTATATAAATCATATAGATCATATAAATTGTAAAGATTGTATATAATAAAAGAGGAGGATACTATTTCCTATGTTTATATAATAACATATTTTCTATGTTTAGTCACTTACTTGGTTTTGTTCCTTAGCTATTAACTTCATAGTAAGGCCTACCCTTACTAAATTAATACACTTATTAATTGACTACTATTCACATCGCCCGTTTATTAGATAGTAGTAAAAGTACCAGAAAACCTTTCTTACGGACACCCGCTGATTAGTTTTATTGTTACCTTTAAATCAAGAACCCCACGTACCGCTTATACTTCGCTGTGGATATATAACAGGTCCGTAACATAAAACTATTAGTAAACTTTTTAATAAAAATATAATAATAATTATAAAAGATATTAATATTAATTAAAAATAAATTATAAAGCATTAAATAAAACGCTAATTAAAAGAAAAATAAAAAATAGCGTGTGCAAGAAAATGTTTAAAAAAATAAACTAAAAAAAACTAAATTATTACTTGCTTTTATTTATTTGCTACTATTAATGCTATAGCTTAGCTAAACTTATTTAATTATAATAATAATTATTTTTAAATATTTAATTTTTTATATTATTAATATTTTGTTTAATTAATAATATATTATATTAAAATAAAAATAGTTTAATAAAAATAATTAAAACTTATAAAATAGCTAGAAAAAATATAATTATTTAAACTTAATAATATTTAAAAGGCTTTATTAATTATAAATATTTATAAATAGTTTAGTTTGCCGACTTTTTAAAAACTATATATATAATTATATATTTTTTTAAGCTTGCTTTAGCTTAATATTTAATTTATTTATTAACGTTAAAAATACTTTTTTATTTATTTATATAATAATAATAATACTAAGCTGTTTTTTTTTATTAAATTGCTTATATTTAATGCTACGCTTTATTTATATTTTAAGTAATAAAAATATTATAGTATTATATAATAAATAAAATTAAAAAAAACTAAAACAGCTAAATAATATATTTTTAGCTATTTATAGCTTATTATTTAATAACTTTCGATAAATTTTTATTTATTAAAATCTTAACTAAAAATAATTTTAAGTACTTTTTTTATATAAACTTTTTTGCAAGTTTTAAAAAAAACATATTTTAAATTAGCAAAATATTTAAATATAAATAAACTAGTTTTTAATAATAATTTTTAGTTTATATATATATATTTTTTTTATATTATATATTTATATAAGCTATTATTAAATTAAATAACAAAAATTAATTAATAAAATTTATTAAAGCTTTTTTAATAAGTAAAGATTAATAATAATTAAATAACTTTAATATATAATAACTAGAAAATAAATATTAATATAATTATTAAGCAGGCATTTTAATAAAAGCAAGCAGCGCTAATATTTTATAAAAAATAAAAAAAAAATTGCTTGCTTTAATATATATATAATAATTTAAAATAGCTTGCAGCGCTTAAAATATTTAATAAACTAAAAGTTTAAGCATAAAATAAATATAAAAAAAAGCTTTTTTAAAAAATAATATTAAATATAAAATCTTAACCTTTATAAATATTAAGCTTAATTATAACATAAATATAAAAATAAACTTATTATTATATTATTAAGCAAATAAAGCAATTATTTATAAACTTAAAATAAGCGGAAAAGTAGCTAAAAAAAGTGTTATAAATAAAATATTAAAAATATTAAATAAAAATAAAAGGCTTTTGTTTTTTTAAAATAAATATTTTTTTAATAAGCAATAAATATAATATTATATATAAATATAAATATTAGCTAATATAAAAGCATAAAATATTATATAGTATATTTTAAGAAATAATATAAGCAGCTTATAATTATTTAAAAAGTTTAATAATTAAAAAAAAAAGCGGTAGCAGCTAGTAAAAAAGCTATATTATAATTTTATAATAAAATAAATATAAGCTTATAATATATAAAATAAGTGTTTTTTTAAGCTATTTTAATATAATATTTATTAATTTAGTTTATATTTTATAATCTAGCTATTTATTAAAATTATAAAAGCTGCTGTTTTATTAATTAATTAATTACGATTATATTATTAATATTTAATAGTTTTTTTATATATTTGTTTATATTTTTAAATATAACTTTATATTTAATAAAAATTGCCTTGTTTATATTTATAAGTATATATTTTATATTATAAGCATATATATAAATTAACTAATATATTTATTTAAAAATAAAAAATTTGTTTTTAAGGCTTTAAAAAATATAATAAATTTTAACTAGCTACTTTTTAAAAGTATTTATATTAAAGTAAATATAATTAAAAAATAATATAAAGCAATAAATTAAGTATAATATTTAATATAAAACTTAAAAAGCAGCTTTTTATAAAAAAATAAAGTATTAAGTTAACAGCCTAATATATATTAACGCTAGTAAAAATTATAGCATTGCTAAAAATAAAATATAAAAACTAATTATTTAAAGCTTTTAATAAAATAAATTAGCTGCTTTGCTTATTATAATAATATTTTTTAAAATTAAATAATAGCTTTTATAAACTTAAACTTTTATTATTTACGATTATAAAGCTTAAGCATTTATATTTTAATATTAAGCTATTAATATATATTATTATAACTGCTTTAAAAGATTATATTATATTTATTTATAAAAATATAGTTTATAAAATACATAAGATTTTTAGCTAGTTTTATATATTTAACGCTTAAAAATTATATTATATATTAATTTTTTTTTTTTTAGTTTATTTATTAAACTAATTAAATAATAAAAACTTAGCTAATAAGTTTTTTTTTTTTAGCATAAATAAAAATTTTAACGTGCATAAAATAGTCAGCAAAAATATTTCTACTATTAAAAATAATTTAGCTAGCAAACTTATAAATAATAAGCTTATATAATATAGCTAATTAATTTTAAAATAATATATAATAATTAATATTATTTAGTTTAATTATAAAAATAAATATTAAAAAAAGTAAAAATAAGTATTTGCGTGGTAAAATTTATAATATATTTTAAAATAATTAAAAAAAAAGATTTATTTATAAAAAATAAAAAAAAATAAAAATATATATATAAATATAAAAATAAAATATATTTAGCTTTTTTATTTTAATAATAAATAAATAAAAGATATTAATAGCAATTTTTTTTTAGTATAAACTTAGCTTTTATTTAGCTTTTTTTTAATTATATAAATAGTAAAATTTTAAGCGCTATATTAATAATATACTATTTAAAAATTTAAATAATATTATATATATAAGCTTTAAAAAGATTTCTAGTTTTACAAGCGATTATAAAATAATAATTATAATATTTAAACTAGTTTTAGTTATATTAAATATCTTTAACTATATAATATAAAAATATTTATATTAAATAATAATAATATAAGCAGGTTTTTGCTAATATAACCGCTAGTTATATTATATTAAAATATAGTTAAAATATATTAAAACTATTTTATTTATAAATTTATAAAAATATTTAATTATTTTTTATACTGCTTTTTATATAAAGTTTTAGCGTTGCTAAAAATATATTAATTTTATATATATTTGTTTATAAAGTTTTTAAAGATTTGTTTTTTTTTTTTAATATTAAATAATTTAAATTTTTAAAGCTAAAAAATATGTTTATAATTTTAAATATTATTTTTAAATATAATATTTTATATTTAATAGTTTTTATAAATATTTAAAATCAATAAAAATAATAAGCTTAAAATAAAAAAGTATTTTTTATTTATTTTACGACTAAAACGCTAATATAATTAATTATTTTTTATAGCTAATAATAGCTTTTAAAAACTAAGTCAGCAATAATCTAGTTATTATTTTATTTAATATTATTTATAAAAATAATATTATTTTTTATTATATAATTTATATATTATTTATTAAGTTTTTAAAAAAGTTTTATTTTTATTAGGCTTTTTTTTGCTTTTATTTTAAAAATAATAAGCTAATTAAGTTTTTAAATATATTTATATCTTTTATATTTAATATTAATATTATTTTTTTAACAATATTTATTATAATATAAAAAAAATATAATATTTTTTAAGTTAAAATTAAACGACCGGTTAATATTTTTTCGATTTATTTAAAAAATGTTAATATATTTTAAAACCTTATTATTTATTATACTACGATAATATATTAGTAAAAAAACTTTTTTATTTTTTATACTTTTTTATATAAGATCTTTTTTTATATATATTTTATAGCAGATTGAGTTTAAAAGATTATATATTTTATTTTATTTTTAAAAAAACATAGGCTATAATATTAAAGGTTTTATTTTTTTATTTTTATATAAGAGGATTTTTAAAATATTAACTTTATTATTATATATATATTTAATTTTAAAAAATAATTTAAATTTTAAAAAGTTTATTAAATATAGCTTTTAAATTATCGAAAAATTTATAATTAAATTATTTAATATTTATAACTGCTTAATTATAATGTTAATATATTTTAAAAAATCTATATTAGGTTTTTTTTTATAGTTTATAGTTGCGTTAATAATATATTTAAGCTAAAAAAAAAATAAATATATATTATGCTAATTTAATATATATATAAAAGCAGCTGGTTTAGTATTAAATATGCTTAATATTACTTTTAACTTTAGCTAAATATATTATAATATTATTTTTTTTATAATAACTGCATGCACGCCGGCTATATAAGCTAGAATAAAAAATACTATATAATATATTATATTATTAATTAATTTAAATTTAAAACCTATTAATTTATAAATAATTTTAGCAAAAATTTTTATATTGTTTAAATTTTTTTTAGTTGTTTTTTATTAACTAAGCATATATTTAAATAATAAATTATATAAAAATAATCTTTAAATAGCTTTAAATATTTTGCTTATAAAATAAAAAAAAAACTTATTATTTTAATAAATAATTTTTATTAGTTTAATTAAATATTTAAAAGTAAATAAATATTTAATAATTATAAATTTTATTTATTAAATATATTAGCTTATAAATAGTTTAAAGAAATTATAAAATAAATTTATTTTAGTTAATAAAATATTTAGCATGCTTTATATAAGCTGCTTTGTAAGCATTTTTATATTATAAAGTTTATATATTATTAAAATAAGTGAATATAATGCTATATTAAATATAAATATTTGCTTTATTTATATTTTAGTTATAAAAAGATAAAAGCAAGTAAATATATATATAATATAAAAAATAATTATATATATTTATTAAATTAATAAATTAATTTTATATAGTTTTATTATGCTTTTATAAATTAATTTAATGTTAGTAAAATATTATATAATGCTAAATTAATATAGATTAAAAAAATAGTATAAACTATTAAGTTTTAATCGATTAAAAATAAAAACAAAAGACTAACAAGGCTTAATAAAAATATAAAATAAGTAGATGTTTTAATTATAATTATTTAATATAAACTAAAAAAATAAATTTTTAAATATTTAAAAGATTTATAATTAGCTATAATTATAATTAAAAGATAATAATATTAAATATAATAAAGTTTAAGGTTTTATATAAAAATTAGTAATTAATAAAATATATATAAAAAGAAATAAAAAAAGCGTAATAAGTTAAGTAAGGTATTAAATGCAGGTTTAATAATAATAAGTTATAATAATAGCTATTTAAAAAACGCTAAATAATATACGTTTTAAAAGGCTATAATTAATATTTAAATAAACTTTGCTAAATAAATAAAATGGTAAAATAGCAACCTTAGCAGTAAAGGCTTAAAATAATTAAAAATAGCGTTTAAAGCAAACTTATTTTATAGCTAGTTATTGTTTATTATATTATTATTTAAAACTATGCTGTTTACTAGAAAAAAAAAGATTAAAAAAAAGTAAAATAATAAGACTAAGGCTTTTTACGCTTTAAATAAAAGTAATAAATTAATGCAAACAAAATATTATAATATATTAAAAGATTTTATATTTTATAACTAGCTATATAGCTTTTAAATCGAAATAAAATTTAATATAATATAAAAGCAAAAAAGAAAAGTATAAAAAAGTGTTTTTATATTATTGCTAATAATAGTAGTGCTTATATAAGTAGCGCGTAAATTCTAAGTATATATATATTAATATTGCTTATATTTTAATTTAATTATTATTTTTTATTATTAATTTTATTAATAGCTATAATAATAATATTTATATATTTATTTATTTAACTATTAAATTATTTATTTATTTATATTTTTATTTATTTAACGCTTAATATTAAAAGTTTTAGTAATTTTAAAAAAGCTTTGTTTTATTTTGCTTTTAATAATTTATTTTATTTAATTATTTTTTATTTAGCAGACTAAATACTAGTTGCTGCTTAATTAATTATATATATTTTTAAGATTTATTATTAAGCTATCAATTAAAAGCAGGTTATAATTAAGCGCTAAGTATTAAATATTAATATACTATTAACTTATATATGCAGATAAACTTAAATATAATACTATATAAAAATATACAAGTTAAAAAATAGCAAGGCTTACTTAATGCTAATATATATAGCTATAAATAATAAGTCTTAAAAAAACTAATGTTTAAACTATAAATAGTTATAATATAGTAATAAATTTTAATTTACTAACGATATTGCAGCTAAAAAAAAGCTGGAATAAACAGCTTGCTAATTATTAAATAGCTTAAAATACTGCTATAAATAATAATAAAGTTAAATCTAAGCTTATTATTATATAAAAAAAGTATAGCTAGATTATTATTTTTAATTTAAATAATAAAAATAATATAAATATAATTATTAATATAAGTAGCTATAGTTATATATATATTTAATATAA
>MU380471.1:0-31366 GCA_022495085.1 Xylaria sp. FL1042
CCAAATCAGTCAAATACATCGAAATCAAGGCCCAAATCAGTCAAAATCAGTCAAAAGGGCTTTATTTGTTTTGTTTTGCTTGTGCGGAACGCTGGGTGTAGGAAACCAGTAGTGAGAAAGATAAAGAGATATACATTCATATCTGCACTTAGAAATGACAGAACGTCCCGCGGAATTGTTACAGACTGTAGAATGACTAGTGTCGCGTTCTCGCCCGATGGCAGCACTCTCGCATCGGCGTCACACGATGACACGGTCCGAGTTAGGTGTGGCCCAGTCGTTTGCTTTGGTGTATAACCTCCATATCTATGTTCATTGTTAACTAGTCACGGCCTCATACCAAGACCGCACACTCTGCTCAACATAGCAGCTCTCATATATGCAACCCACGGTGACTATTCCCGGCTACATAAATTCTGGTCGTATTTGGGTAGCGGTAGGTGAGCTGCAGTTCTATGTTGTAGGGAACAAAGGTGGAGCGCAATCTTTTATCGAGCCCTCTGCGTTAAACCCTGATGATCTTTCGGCAAAAGTCAGCAGAGGATTTGTGGAGCTTATAAATACTCTGGACCTTAGGCTTTATGCTCACTTATCTTTTGTTGATTTTGTCGGTCTTCTATTAGACATTTTACTTGTTATAGGATATAGGGTTGTCCAAACAGTGGCAGGTCTACCTATAGGTGCAGTCTTGGAGATTTGTTAAGGACTATATTTGCAAGCCGCTAACAACAGCTTTTCTTAGAATAGCTTATGTTTTGCGTTATAACAATAGACTGCTTCGCATCTTTTTACCGGACTAATATACCTCGACTAATCCTATCTTTATGCCAGGGTATTATACTTTTTATGTTGAGCAAGTCTAGAAGAAATATACCTCTTAGGACCTGGTTATCGATATGTAGAGCAATAGTGGGCTAGTCTTATGCTATGTTAAAGATAATATTCTCTATTGCAAGGGCGACAACCAAGGCTACGATCATTCCGACGTAGCAGATATTTAGGGCTGTAGCACTGGGCCCTTTAAGATTATTGAGGGGGATGACAGCATCTATTAAGCGGTGGTGCTAAGATTGTGTGCAGCATTTACACAGAGCACGTTGCTAATCAATGGCGGTTCTATTCAACCTTCGAGACACTTCGGGAAGTGAGTAATCTCGCACGGAAGTCAGATGACGGTGAGCGAATTCTACGCATGGCGGAGGTCATCTACTCCAACGGCGAGGAGTTCTCCATCAACCCATGGCGCAACGGCGAGGACAACGAGAACCTGCGCCCGTCCTTCCTGCAGAGCTATCAGAATGCCATTGGCAGAATGGCCAGGGATTATAACAGTGCGCGCGGGTCGCCAGCTAAAGGCTATATAGATCGTGAGTGTCCCATGCCGTCAAGCTTTATTAATGGGTTGAGGTTACTGATCTAAAACCCCTACGCAGTTGGCGGTCTTTTTATTGAGATGGTGAGATACCTGTGGGCAGCGAGTAATCATGCGCAGCGCCCTAAAATCGACGAGGTTCTGCAGCACCCGGCTTGGGGCCCGTTGCTATCTAAATCTCCGCGGGCAAAGAGACGACGGTTAGAGTATGGCCCAGAAGATGAAGAGGTATGATGGGTATGTCATGTAGTTGGTTAGCCTGGGGATCATGTCCCACATATTAATTAGATCATGTGATAGATAAGATAACAGCTCTCTTGCCGCGCCCGTGCTGACTTATCAGTCTCTAATTTCTTTCTACCTAAAACAAGCCTACCTAAAACAAGCCCACATAAAGCTCTCGCTAGCCATGACATCGCAGCCAGACAGCCCGCCCACTACCGCGGCCAGCCAAGAAGATCCAGACATCGTAAGCTTACATTTCTCTTTTGATCCAGTTGGATATTGCATTGCGGCCCCATCGGCTAACAGTAACGCCAATTTACAGGACTAGTTCGACATCGTTGCCACTCGAGGCGCCTACCTCGTTCCTCGCGCGAGCACACCGGTATGGCCGGAAGCCAACGATGGCCGATTCGCTGCCGCACTTGAACGGCACCTCAATGCGCTTCTCATCGTACAGAGGGTTAGAAGGTCCAAGTATCATGATGCCGCCGACGAATGGCCCATAGGGCACACGCCACCCGAGGTTAAAGAGAAGCACGAGGCCGAGTTAAAGGCGTGGGACGAGATTGCGGGGGTCACTTCTGAGAGCAGCGACAACGATGACGATGACAATAACAAAGATAAGGGGAAACCAGTGGCAGCACCAGAAGCAGACTGGTTCCCGACACCACCGCCGTCTGCCGAAAGCCCTATGGCCACATCACATAAAAGGGAGCAGCGGAGGATATCCAGGGAAGACGAGAAGAAAGAGGCCTCCGCCGCTGCAGAACATGCTATGCCTAACATGGCACATCAAAAGGGCCGGAAGCGCCGACGGACTCGCGACGTGGGCGATAAAGAGGAGGGAGATTGCGCGGATAGCAGATATCGACCAACTAAACGGCGAGCTCGCTCGCGAGTCCGAGGCCAGAATGTCTGCGCAGGCACATCTAGAGTCGATGGAGGACCGGTTTGAGGAGCTCGAACAAGTGATCCGCAAGGAGTACTACGCCAAGTTCGAGCAGACAAGGAGCGGCCGAGTAAGGCTCGAGTCACCACTACTCGCCCTAGCAGCATATAGCTGAAGAGGCTACGGCCACGCCCAAGACGACCAATTGGTTAACGATGCCATGTTTGTTGCAATTGCAACACGGCGGCTAGGCTAAGCGCTCGCGCTTATAACACTGCGCCACGCCGCACTTACGCTCCCACAGTAAGGACTGCTCGCTTAACACTCGAGGACTTAAAACAAAGGCTTGTTCGAACTGTTCGGGCCTAGGCTTAACTAAAAGCATTTTAAAGTGGCCAGTGCAGGCAAGGTCACAGAGTATGCAACAGCATACAAGATAATAAAAAGAGGCAGTAAATGTATAATAAAGAGAGATTAAGATTTTAAGCAACCCATTATAAAACATGATCTTTATCTATCTTCTTTATATACAAAGCGAGTAAATCAATTAAAGGTTCAATTAGTAATGGGTGTAACCTAATGTCTTTAACTTGTCACTATGCAGCAAACACTTTCAATATATCATACGAGAGGACAGGTTCTGTAAATCCGTGGTCAAGGTAAGTGAGGCTTCAGTGGCTTAACTGGCTACACGCTGCTAACGCATTAGCACTCCTCGGAATAAGTACATCGTACTTGTCATAGTGACAACTCCAACCGCTTTCACGAGGACTGAGGTCAATCATCCATCCCGGTGGGGCAATGAAACTCAAGCGCCACGTCCGAGGCACATATGGACGCCTGCCTCAGATTGTGGATTTAACTGAAGAAATGTACGAGTCAGTCCTTCTGGAGGGGTTCTCTCTAGCGTGTTATCGAAGTTATTGAGGTTTTCATCGTGGAGTATTCCTCCCCTTGGTACACGCCCCGATCTCACTTTTTCGTTTTTGCCGACTTTTTGTCGCAGTCTATTAGACGCTTACTTGATCCGGCAAGAAATGTATTGCGCGGTTGCGTAGCCACCGAACACCAGTGTTTTCCGTCAGTATGGATGATGAGTCTGCCTTCCACGTGCAGCCCAAAAGAGACTGTGGCGGCGTCGTTAGCGTGCACCCAGTCCGCTCAGGGGTGGGAGGGGAGAAGAAACCACAGTGTTGGAAGTCCATCTGCAGTCCCGTCTTGTGCGTAAGAAACGGCCTCCGACTTACCATGAGCTGATTGGCGGATCACTTCACCTGCCTCTCAATAATAATACAAGCAGGAAAATCGCGATGAGAAGTAGTAGTAATATCGCAATATCAATGAGCCACCGGGAAGGTTTTGTGCGCGACGCGAACCTCTGTCTCCTTTCCTCCAGACTGAGATCTGACGTTTGCCAATCGTCCGTGAAAGATTTTGGGATTTGTGCAATTAAAAGCGGTGTTTCGTGGTCATTTGCGACCGGGACCTTGTCAGATTGGGATCTCCTGGAGTCCATCTTGGCGGATGTTGTAAATTATATCACTAAGATTCATGTCCAATCGCAGAATGATTCAAAAGTTAGCAGAGAAGAAGTTAGGTTTTCGACGATTTTTCAATTTAGTTCGTCTTATACTTTATCGCCTATGCATAAAGCCGCCCTAAGCCGCCACAGGGATGCACCTCTGTACCGCTATAAAAGCCCGACCAGCGTACTGCCTACGGTGAGGTGTTATTCAGCTCGTTGGGTAGACGTCGGTACGGGGCTCGCGGCCCTGATGCCCTATAGAAGTTGCGTCTTGGGTCTTAGCTTACCGCCGAAGATAATACAAGATCAGTTAACTTCTTCCGAAGATCACCCGGTGTAAGTAGCTGCATTTCCCATCTAATAAAGGGGGCATGTGATCACAGAGCTGTCTAGACATACAGCAGTCACGTCGCCGTCACCCGTCACCCGTCATTTAAAGCCTCAGTCATCCCTCGAGAGTTGTCGCAAGATTAGAGACAAGACTCTGAGACGAGCACCCCTATAAACAGAGTCGTGATAATAACAGTTTCAAGGCTTCTAGCAGACGATTGCTCATGATTGCATCAAGACTCATCGAGTATTAGATACGCATTGAGATGTTTAGCCGGATTCCATAGCTTCGTAGTAGTGCACGCTACATGGGCAGTTAAAAACGTTCTCTAGCAGTAAGCATACACATATTTGCTATAGAAATTTAAGACTAGACGCGGCCAGTAGGGGCGCTTGCATAACTTGTGCTATGCATTCTTGATTTGCTTATTCAAGAAATCACTATCCGTTGAGGCATGAGTTTCTCTCTCTATCTCTCCATCCATTCCTTATAGCTACCAAACCCCAGCCTGAAGTCGCAGACCCGGGTCAATCATACACCTCAAGAGTTTACTCTCATCACGAGTCCGTTGTTGATAAACAAGCTCAATATAGGCGATGACTAGAATGAACCCCAATAGTGATCATCTTCCGGGTTATGAGGTTCAGAGGACTGAGCCTATGGCGGCTTTTCTTTAGTTGAATTCTTGTTACCTAGGTCATTCTCAAGCTTGGTAGGAGAAAGACATACCCGATGAGCAAGGCTTCAACCACTTCGAAGCGTGTCACCGGTGTTTTCGAATTGGTGGAGAGCTTAGCAAGAATATCGTCTGACCTTCGCTCTATTCTTTTTATATAGTAATCCTCCTCGGGATAGAAAAAGGTCCACCATGTCGGATTTCTTGTTGTGTCTGGATTTGAGAGCTGCGCCTAAAGGCGTTCCATATTTGCCTCCCTTGGCGTTGATGTCCGCTCCTTTTTCAACCAGAAACCGTACTATATGAAGGTGACCACAAAACGCTGCCGCTCCAAGAACGGTACCATAATGCCCCCCTACAGCATTAACATCTGCTCCCCTCTTAACTAGAAACCGTACTATACCAAGGTGACCCCAAGACGCTGCCGTTCCGAGAGCGGTACCATAAGGACCCCCTATAGCATTAATATCTGCTCCTTTTTCAAGCAGAATTTGTGCTATTTTAGCACGCCCGGTTCTTGCTGCCACGTGAAGAGCTGTAGGATACATCGGTTCACCAATATCAAGACGGGCCCCCATATCAGCAAGATATCGGACAGCCTCAATGCTGCCGTTTTCTGTAGCAGCATTAAGAGCAGTAACCCCAATGCTCGCTTGGTGATCAAGTGACGCTCCCCGATTAATTAGGAGTTCTAGCATCAGTACATCGCCGTTCGAACCAGCTATAATTAAAGGTGTCTTCCCAGAATAATCCTGGCAGTTAATATTTGCTCCATGTTTGAGAAATATATCAGCAGCTTTCAGTTTACCTTGGCTAGCTGCTGCTATTAGTGTGTCGTCTAGCCGATGGTTAGGCCCGAGAGAATATCGTTTAAACATCCATTCAAGGAAGTCGTCACTACAGGCTTCGGTTATTTTAAGGAGAGGAGTGTTACTCCTTTTATCCATGCTCTCGAGAAGTCTACTAGTGTGTGAACTCTCGTCAACGGGTTGGACTGGCGTATCGATCATCTCGTAGTCCAATAAGATCTTAACGACGTCTTCAGTGCTTGCGTAGCGCATGGGGATTTTCCCATCGTTATCCGCTGCCTCCAGAAGAGAGGCACAAGAGCGTTGTTTGGCCCGCTGAAACTTGAGAAGGTGTGTCACTGTATCGCTTTTTCCTAAAGCGCAGGCAATATGCAGTGATATGCACCCGTAGACGTTTGGAAGCGTTATATCATCATCATCAAAGTCTGGTAGAAGGGCTAGCTCAGGTCCGTTATCCTGGGCAAAAGGCGAAAGTTCGAGGCTTATCATCAAGAGAAAAGGGCTGACACCTAATACCATTTTGCCTTGGTGACGCAATGGAAATAGAGTGTGGCCCATATTCCATATTTCGTTCAAGCGGTGAAACTTTCTATGCAGCTCTGCTGTAGCAAATACCCAACTCTCTAGGTGAGATCGCGCTCTTCCCAGTCGTTGGGCCATGCTATGAACGAATTCACTATCGCCCTGGCACCTCTTGAAATGTGAAGTCCAGTGTTCTAAAAGGTAGCGGCTAAATAGAGAGAGTGTATCCAACCATACCAAACCGTGCAACATCGAACTGTTGTGAAAGTGGCTAAAAGATTCTCTGCTGAAGTTTATATCAGGTTTCCACTCTCTTTCTGCCCATATTGAAAATTCTTTCGCAAATTCCCAAAAAGCGACTAGATCCAATCCTCGCGAGATCGGATGATTATGTTGCTCTATAGCCTTGACGACGATGTCTGCCAAGGCACGACGGCACTCGGTCTCGGAAAAAATCAATTTGTCAGAGCTTTCTTGTTTCATTTCGGACACGAATACCTTGGCCGACTGATGCTCGAAGTCAAGACGGCCCCAACTACCTACTTTGAGGAAGTTGCAATATAAGCCTTCGAGCTCGTCGAGCGTGATTGTAGTCCCGGAATTGGCAAGACAGACAGCCTCGAGAAGTTGTTCAGGGTGTAGGCTTTCCAAAGCACCCATGACGATCTGAAAGGCACTGATTTGGAGTGCCATATATTGTTCGTCGCCATTGATCTCCCAGAGTTTCTTGTAAGCTTTTTGTAGTTGATATTTTTGATTGACCACGGAGTCATCGCTCTCGTCTCCTTGGGACTTGGCTAATCGGTCTAGTGTCTCCAGCTGTTCTAGTTCAATCAGTAAGTCTTCTGCGTATTTTCCCTGTCGTATCGGCTTTTGGTTTGTCGGGAAGAATATGCCAATCCAAATTTCCACCCAACGAAACCTATTTCTATGGTTAGTGTCAAGCAATATTATGAAGCTCATGATTAGTAGAAATTTCACGTACATGCCGCCGGAATTTGTAAATAGGGCATTTTCTAGCCGGCGCCGATATATCCCATCGCTTTCAACTACTTGAGTATCAGCACCTATTAATTTCTATAATTCCGCATTCTCGTCTTTGCCTCCCTTTCTCCTCTTCACTTTAGGTTACTACAGCGTTACTCACAGAAAATGCTTTTGGCCCAGGTGCTGTTGTTTTTGGAGTCAATCTGATCCGTGATGAACTTCTTCATGTCATGCTCCGCCTCCTCATGGGCAGAGTCAAATTGGACGAGAGCGTCGAAATAGTCTCCCACTCGAACGTGCAGGCGGGACGAGATGAAGCAGTACGGGCCATTTCGTTCCCTTGACAAGTCTCCCAAGAATCTAAGGAGCCGATTGTACTGCTCCATACTTTCGCATTCGTCGAGAGCGTCAATCACAAGTATCACAGTGGACTTGCTGGAGGCGATCAATTCTTTGAGCAGCGGCTCCCAGGTTGAGGTTATAGTGAAAGATTCATCTTCGTCCCTTCGGGTGTTAAAGAGATCCTTGGCGTGCTTAGCAATGCTCCCGTCACTTCTCCACGCTAACCGACGACATAGAGCTCGAATTATGGTCTCGTAATTGGGCGCTTTCGTTTCCTTGCTCGTTCCGCTTGCGTAACAGTAGTAAGGCACGAACCTGATTCCGGGAATAGGGTGCCTCTCAAAGTGGGTTATAATCCGACAGCTGCAAATTTGCGAGTCAGCATGGATATGTATTTTGCGCATTGTTTGTAGGTTTCTCTTAAACTCACATCAGCGTCGTCTTCCCGGTCCCCACTATGGCTTGGTCAGCAGCTCTACGAGGAAATAAGGCATAAGTACCTACTCGAGCCCTTCAACCAGAACAACCGCTTTCCCGTCCCGCCGTGTCGTATTTCACCTACCCATGAGTTGAACTCGTCTATCTCCAGGAACCACTTCCCGGCTATGGAAGTAGGATCATTGACCCCCGTTCTTTCCTTGACCGACTGGTGTCCGGGCTCAGGATCCTCGCTGCGGATTCTGATTTGGTTGAGGATCGCGACATTGGATTCGTTCCTCTTTACTGCCAATTCCACCTGGTTCTTCCACTCGCTACATTCCGAATTTCGGTCGTCTAATTTTTGGTACGCCTGCTCCCACTCTGCAGGCTCCGATATCAAGCTCGATGCTAAGCTACAGTGAGCAGAATAGTACTACAATTGGCGAGGGGTAACATAGAACACACTAGCACGACCGCTTCGGGTCTTCCCAGCCTTGTAGACGGATGAGATTAACTTCAGACACCCCAAGTATAAGGCCTCAAGGTTTCTTTCAATCTGATCTATCTTTTCTAGATTTTTATCGTCCCGGAAAATTTGCCCTCGTAGCCCTCGTAGATCTATTTCGGCATTGGTCCATTTATCAATAATTATCTTCACTTTTAACATCACATTCATGGCTTTGTCGCGGGCGGAGGGGTCGACCGATTCGAAGCAGAGCTGCGCTAGTTAGAAAAGACTACGTAGGAAAGCTATCAGAAGCAACGGGAGAGCGTAGCGTACCTCGACAGCGACGAATACTCCGGCAGTAATCAAAGGCGCAAGCTTATGGGGATCTAGATTGCTAAGAGCCATGGCCACGCTTCTCACCGCCTTAAATGAGGGCAGGTAGGCTTTGCACCTGCGGAACCATCCGCCGTTTGGCTCTTTTGGGCGATCATTCACCCACGTGTCCCAGTTATTTACAGACTCACGTCCAAACCTGGCAATTCGATCTTTCATTAGCTCGTATAGCTCTGACTGCTCTTCTGCAAAGCGCTGCATCGACCGACTCCATATTGGACTCTTGTCGTCGGTGTCATGATCCGTTGCGCCAGATGCGGTAGGCCGGGAGGTTGAAGCGAGGTTTTCCACAACATTAGACGTCTCTTGATTTGCTTCGTCGACGCTGCCTGCCACTTGGGCACCTCGTGCAGTCTCGGTTGGGACTATGGCAGGGTGAGCTTCGTTAACCGGGGAGTGATTTTCGCTCAATGGAACGCTGTGAACCGGTGCCTCAAGAAATATCGACAATTCTCGTGAATTCTTGGTCGCTTTAGGTTGCTCGGTCGCCTGCTGATTGATTTCGTCGGCTGGATTGCGGGGTCTCTCCTGGCGCCCGACGTGATCCTTGAACCACTGCGCAGGAGAACGATGGCGTGATGCCATACCCCTAGAAACAATTGTTTCAATTATCAAAACAAGACGAATGGTACGATGCTTTAATAAGAGTATTGATATAAACACTGTGCCGCAATGTTGTGGTGATTAGCCACTCATAGCCTCCAACCAAGATTGCGGTGTGATAGTTTCTCTGACCTTGATGTTGCCTAAGATGCGGCTGAAGCGCCAAGATGGGTAAGCAAGTTTGCATTTTACAGCTCGCCTAAATAATACAAGTTATATTATGACTTCCCTCTCTACCTCCCCCAGAGTCCCCTATCACTAGCTGATATCAGGCCCCCACACAAAATCCAGCCAGTTAGAATAGAATTATACCTTCACGCTGATGCCGAGTGTTTCTACATTTGCAGTTGACCTTTTAGATGATAATAACAACCTTTTATTACATAGCGATTAAGTTAGCAAATTTACTATGAGATCTCTTAGCGCAATGGCTTAGTAAGATAAAAACAAGCATTGTTCTATGCTACATTATCTACAAGGACACCCAAATAACCTATTGCTAGGAGATTTATGATTTGATCATTGAAAAGCGATGTTTCTCCCAAGTTTTGTGTATACAAGGCGCTTAGGCAGTGCCTCTAAGTGGGGTTATAGAAATTACCATATCAAGTGGTTCTTATACTTGTCTCTTTGCAAAATTCGGCTATTGAAAGCTCTCTCTCAAGGCTCTCTTATCGTATCGTCACTCGGCGAACCTCATGACACGACCATAGCTTCAGCAGGAAGTGCAAGAACTCCTCTTGAACAGCTTCAGCAACACCCTTCTGTAGCGCCGGATGAAAATCATCAACCGCTTCGTACCAATTCAGAGGGGTCAACTGCTGATGTCTCATTGAGTGGCGCCGCACAAGAAGATGGAACGACATCAACGCTCAGCCTCGAATCTAGATTGGCGACTACACTGCCTATCAAGGAGTCTCTCGGGATCTCTGGGGTACTGAACACCATTGGGGGCTCAGTTCTAGTCCTTGTGCTTTTGAGCTTCTCAATATTCCTAGTGCAAGCTGTGACTCTGGCCTCTCTTGGGGTTAGGTTGATTGTTTTCATGCAGTCGGTCGTGTGTACCTCTATGATAGTCGCTTTGACCAGCGCTCCGCACAAGCAAAGTAATATTTGACTTGACTGGCAAATAACTTGACCAATCAAAACAAAACAAAAAAAAAAAAAATTATTTAGATTATTTATTAAACCAAGCAAACAATTATTAATTAAGCTAATTACTTGCAAATAATTTAAGCAATTCTTTATATTTTTTTAAAATTTTTATAAAGGTTTTTTAATAAAAAAAAATTAGTTAAAGCTATATTAACTAAAGGTTTTAACTTACTTATAGCTTATTATAAACTTTTACTTATTTTTAACTTTTATTTATTTTTATATTTAAAATTAATTAATTTTACTAGCTATTTTTAACGCTTTAATTTAATTTATTTATAGCTTTACATGCTTTTTTTTTTAATATTATTTTTTATTAAATTTATATTTAATGCGGTTAAACCTTTTAATTAATATTATTTTTAGCTTAGCGCTAACGTTTTTAACTAGATTTTATAACCGTAAAAGTAAAAAGCATACTAATATTAATTAACCTTTTTTAACTAACTTTTTTAATTTTAAGTTTTTTAATATTATTTATTTTTATATATTATTTAAACTATTTTTATATTATAGTTTAAGCTATAAAAATATAATATTTATAGTTAATATATTTTTAGCTTTTTAATTATTTATTTTTTAACTAAGTTTTTATATTTTGCTAATTTTAATAAATAAATATATATTTATAGTTATTTTATTATTTAAAAACTTTTTTATATTATAATTAACTTTTTTAATAGCTTTAGTTATTTTTTAATAATAATATTACGCACTTTATAATTTTTATTAAAAAGCTTATATTTTTAAAATTAGTATATTTTAAGCTTTATATATATATAATTTTTATTTGTTTTTATTAACTTTATTAAAATATAATTTTTAAATAAATTAATAAATAAATATTTTATTATTATTAATTAATTTACTGTGCTACCTTTAAGTAGCGCGGTTTTTTTATAAGTAATTATTTATAGGTAAAACTATATAAAAGCCGGGTAAAAACTTTATATATTATGTTTTTTTTAACCTAGCTGCTTTTTAATTATATATAAACTAGCTTTTATTAACTAGCTAGCTATAAAAAAGCAAGGTAAAGTAAAAAAAGTAAAACTAATAAACTTTTTTTTTAAAGGCTATTATATTTTTTAGTCTTAAAAAAAAGCTAAAAAGGCTTTTTTTTAGTCGCAGGGAACTTTTAGTAGAGTTTTTTTAACTTTATTATATACTCTTTGCTTTTTTTTTTTTTTTTTTTTTTTTTTCTAGCGCTTTTTATTTAGGCTGCTTTATTATATATAATAATTCTGCTAATATTTAATAGCTATTTTATAATAAGCTTTATAAATATAAGTTTTTTAATAGCTATATATAGGTTTTTATTATATAGCAGCGTTTTATTTTTTAGTCTTTTAAATAAGGTTGCTTTTTTTTTTTTTAAAAGCTTATATTTAAATATTATATGCTGCGGCATTTTTTTGCCTTTTATATACTCGCAAAGAAAGGTTAAAAAACCTAGTACTTTTTTTTTATATAAAAAAGCTTTAAAGCTAATCTTTTTAGTTTATATTTAAGTTATTATTATTGCTTTATGTTTTAATAAGCCTTAGTATTTTTTAAAAGTATTATTTTTGCTTAGCTTTTGTTTAGCTAGTGCTAAGTAGCTGCGTTTTATTTTAATGCGCTTTTACCGGTTTTTTTATTTTTTTTAAAAGGCTTTTTTTAGCTTATGTTTTTTTAATTATTTTTTTTACTAGCGGTCTACCTTTTTGCTTTAGTTTTTTTTTTTAAAATACTTTTTAACTTTTAAAGGCCTGTTTTTAGTTTATATTTTATTTTTATTTTTTTTAGCAGCATATAATAACGCTGCTATTTTATTTATAGCTTAGTTAATAATCTTTTTATATATTATATGTTGGATGGGATTTGTATAAATTTGTATAATATATGGCTGGCGCTACCAGCCCGGAGGAGGGACCCGAAATATAGCGTATTTAGTTAAATCCTGTCTATTTAAAAAGGAATACGAAAGTGTGCGTACAGAAGGGAGGCTATTTATAGGTAATTTAGGTGGCCCCTGGTTACCTGACACCTTGTCAGGTGACCCCTTTAGTCATTTAATAGCCCTATGACCTCCCTAGCTGTACTAGTAGCCTAAAGGCTACTCGTACAACTAGTCAACCGCTTGTATTATTATCCCAACACTAAATACTTTTCTCTTAAATAATAAGGTTGACCTAGTCGTTTAGTAGTATATAATAGGTAACAAGCTATACGCGTATAACAGGTAGTCAAAAAAGGCTATATTTCCTCTCCTGTACTATACCAAGTGGTATATACGCCTCCAACCTTCTACCAAGATAGTAGAGGTCTGACAAAGAAATACAGGTGCAAGTCGTATGGCTAGCGCGCGGCAAATAGGCAGGCCGTTCGCATACAACAGGTAGTCAAAAAAAGGTGTCTGGCTAGCGTACAACAAATAAGCAGGTCGTTTGCGTGTAATAAGTGGTCAAATATAGGTCGTATAGCCGCATACAACAAGTAAGCAGATTAATCGCGTACAACAGGTTGTTAGATAAGTTAGTCTTCTTTGTATAAAAGAGGCTAAAATAAATAGTTAACTCTTTTCTTCCGAAGGCTTTCGCATAACAGTAAGGGCCAAAGCAAAAAAAAAAGCCAGAAAATAAAATAGTTGTTAGCAAAAGTTTATATAACTAGTGGTTAAAAAGCTGCAAAGGCCCTGCGTAGTATTATAACAAGTTAGCAGCGTTAAAGTTATATAGCTATATATAACAAATAGGCAGGTTATACGCGTACAATAAGTAGTTAAAAAAGGTTGTATAGCTACGTATAACAAGTAGGCAAGTTATATACATATAACAGCTTGGTTAATAATAGCATAATTACGCGCTATTAATTAAACAGTTAAATAAAAACAAGCTAGTTTTTATATAAATAATTAATCTTTTTTATTTATTAATATTACTAATAAAACAAAAGTATAATATAAAATATACGATTTATATAAAAAACTTTATTAAAATATAATTAAATTAAAATTTTATTATTATTTTAATTAATTTGCAGTAAATAAATTTATATACTAATTAATATTAAATAAGATTTATATAAATTTATACGATATATAGCTGGCGCTACTAGCCCGGAGGAGGGACCTAAAATATAGCATATTTAGTTAAATCTTGTTTATTTAAAAAGGAATACAAAAGTGTGCGTACGGAAAGGAGGCTATCTATAGGTAATTTAGGTGGCCCCTGGTCACCTGATACCTTGTTAAGTGACCCCCTTAGTCATTTAATAGCCCCATGACCTCCCTAGCCGTACTAGTAGCCTAAGGGCTACTTGTACGACTAGTTAACCGCTCGTATTATTATTTTAACACTATATTATATATTTTGTTTTTACTAGCTGCAGCTTTATTATTTAAGTATAAATTAATTAATAAAATTTTTATTTAGTTTTTAAATGTTTTATTAAAATAGCTTTAAAAGCTTTTGCTATTTTTTTTAAATATTAATTTTAAGTTATTTTAAAAGCGCTAATTATTTTTTATATTTTATTTTTTTTAGTTAGCTTATATTAAATTATAATATTATAAATTAAAATGCTTTTAATTATAGCTATATAAACTTGCTTTACTTTAATTATTGCGACAAAGCTAAGAGCCAGCAGAAAAAAATAAAAGCTTGTTATTAAAAATGGTTAAGCATAGGCCTAACCTTGCGTATACTTATAAAAAAATTTCTTGCATAGATTTTAGTTTTTAAATATAGCAAACTTTTACAAAATATAAATATCGCGTTTTTTTCTCTTTTAATTAAACCTTTTTATTTTATGTTATTATTTTAAATTTAAGTATAATAAATTTATTAGTTGTTTTATTAGTTAGCTTCGCCTTTTAATATATTAATATTTTTAATAAGACTTAAAATATTTAATATTTATTACTTTTTAAAATATAACTATAAAATAGCAGACTTATATATTAGCTAACTAATACTATAAAAACAATATAATAACTTTTATTACTTTTTTATTTTTTTTTTAAAAAAGCTGTTTTAAGCAAAACATTTTATTAATTATTTGCTGCTTTTGCTATACAAGCTTACTTAAAATATAAAAAACTAAAGATTATAATAAAATATTAAACAAATATATGCTAGCTAAAACAGCCAACTATAAAAAAAAAACCTAAAAAAAAAACACTAACTAATTATATAATATATATTAGCTATTTTAAAAAAAACAGCAACTTATTTTTTTTTTTTTTATTTTATTAAATTCTTTTATTTAGCTTAACCGCTTGTAAATCTTTACGCAAGCTTTTGCAAGCTTAATAAACTAGATTTTTATTTTACTATAAAAAAAAACAACATATTAAAACTATAAAAGCAGCAACTAATAATAATATCGCTATACTTTTTATTTTTTAAATATTTATTATTTTTATCTTTTTATATTTTTATAAAATAAACTTATATTTTAATATAAACTTATAATAAAAAAAAAACCAACTTTATAACCTTTTTAATTTAGCATTAAATAATAGCTTTTTAAACAAAAACACTTTTATAATATTAACTTCTACTTTTAATTAAATTAACTTTAACTTAATAAATATATTATTAAATAATATAAAAAAAAACAAGTCTTTTTTAAACTTTAAGCATTTTATAATAACTTTATAAATACTTATTACTACTTTAGTAATACTTTATATTATTAGCTCTTTTATTTTTAACTCTACTTTTTAACTTTAAAACTTCTTTAATAAAACTAAAGTTATAAAATAGCTTAAAAAAATAAAGCGACTTTTTAAGTTATATTATTTACTTTAATTAAAATAAACTAATTAACTCTTTTATTAAATAAAAACTATTATTAAAAAATATATTATTTAATATTTAATAAGCACTACTATAAATTAAAACAAAATTAAAAAAATCTTAAAATAAAAATATAAGCCTAGCAACCTTAAGCAAACTTAATTAAAATATAAACAGCTTGCTTAATTATTTGCTTAAAAATATACTTAGCTTTAAAATTATGCTTGGTTTTTTTTCTAGCACTTAGCTTTAATAATAAAACTAAAAAAAAAAATATTATTTATCTCTAAAAACTTTTACTTTTATAACTTAATTAAAGCTATCTTAATTAATTAATTATATTAAATCCTTATTTAAAACTTAATTACTAAAAAAGAACTATATAATAAAAACTATAATAAGGCTTTAATAATATTAAAAACCTAGGCAAGCATTAAATTATTTTTTTTATTTTAAAATATTTTCTTTTTAGTTATTTTTAATAATAATTATTAATTTTTAAATATATTTATATACTTTATTTAACTACTAATAATTAAAAACTAAACTATACTTTTACTTATAATAATATTATTATATACTCTTATAATTAATTAACTTATATTATTACTAGCTATTAAAATAAAAAAATTAAACCTTATAATTAATTAACTAATAATATAAATTAAAAACTTATTAATTAATTTAGCTTAAATAATTAAAACTATAAACAAGCTTTTTTAGCTACTTATTAATAAAAGTTAATATTATATACTATTTAAACAGCTATTACTATAAAAAGCAAACTAATAATAAGGCTATTTAATTAATAATTAATAAATTAATACTTTTACTACTTAAGTCTAACAATTTAATTTATTTAATAAAAATAATAACTAAAATAACAACAGGCTTAATAATTTAAAAAACAATTTAAAATATAACAAGTATAATTAATTATATAATAATAATAAAAGCTATAATAATAATAAATATTTTAATAATAAATATTTTAAATATAAAAATATAAATTATAAAATAAAATTTTATTTATTATTATATAATTATAAAAAATATAAAGCTTTTTACTTAATTAATAAAAAACAAGCACTATATATTAAATCTTTAAATATACCGCCGTATATTTAATATATAATTATTAACTAAAATAAAACAGCAAAAGAATATATAAAAAAAGAATATATTATGCTAGCTTTAATATAAATACTTAAAATAACTTTTATTTTTTATTTTTCTACTGTTAAAGCCGCTTATAAAATACTACGTAAATATAATTATATATTAAAAGATCTTAAGCTAGAACAATAAATAGTAAAACTTAAAAAAAAAACTGCTAAAAACGCAAAAAATCTATTATTAATAATACAACAAGCTTTAGTATTAATCTTTAAGCAATTATTATTAACTAATTAAAGGTCTACACTAAAAATAAACTTTTAAGCAAACTTTATTTATTTAAAATAATAAAAAATAAAAATCTTAAAATAAAAAAATTATTTTAAGTTTAAATATAACAAGCAAACTAAATACTAAAAAAATAAAAAATATACTATATTAAAAGCAATAAATAAAAAATCTTTAAATAGCCTGCTAAAATTACTTATTTTTTTTTTAATAAAAGTTTTTAATATTAAAATAAACACTAACGCTATAGTAATAAAAAAATATTATATTAATAATAATAAAATTATAACTAATAAGCAAACTAGTAAAAATATTTAATAACTAGCTTTAAAATTAATTAATTAAGCTAAAAATATTATAAAAGCGACCTTAAAACTAATAAAAAAAATAAAATATAAATAGATATTTTTAAACAAAATCTAAAATTTTGCAAAAATAAAAATAAAACTTATATAAAAAGAACTACTAAGCTTATTCCTTAATATATTATAACTATTAACTTTATAAGCTCTTAAAATAAAAAAAATATTTAAAAAAAAGAATATTTAGCTATAGCTAAACTAATTAATATTTTATATTAATGATTTATTTAAAACAAAAACTAATAATTAATTAATATTAATAACTAAACCGCTAGTTATTTTAATTAATAATATTTATATTAAGCTTTAAAAATCAACTAAAAAAATCTATAAAGCCCTTAATATTAATATAAAACTACTATAAATAAAAGATTATATTAAAAAAATACCTAAAATTACTATATAAGTTAAAAAAACACCTAAAAACTTAATAATTATAGGCCTATTTAATATAAAAGCATAAATAAACCTTATTATTAAAAGCTATATTTAAAAAAATTAAATTTTAATGCTTAATATAACTATAACTTAAAATAGCTATTTTATTAAAAAAGCTATACTATTTAATAACTATTAAAAACTTATTATTTAACTAGTTTAAATAATAAAAAAATATATACTATAAATTTTTATATATATTATTTTAAACAAAATAGCTGCTGTTTTATTATTTTTTAAAATAAACTTTTTTAGCTTTATTAATTATATACTATATTTTAATAAAAAAGTTTTAATAGCTATTATTATTATTAGTAATACTTGTATTATTATTTTAACTATTATATTAATTAAAGACTAACCTTATAATAAAAGCGCATTTTAAGCTATAAAAAACTAATAGCTATTTATAATCGTAAAAATAATATAAATAGCTATTAACTGCTTTTAATTAATAATTAAATCTTTTTATGCTTATATGCCGCAAAAGTTATTTTTAATAACATAATATACTTTAATAATTAAATACTTTTAAACAAGCATAAAATAACGTTTTTAAATAAAGCTTTTATTAATTAACTAAATATAAAAGAAAAAGCTTACTACTTAAGCTTTAAAAAAAGAGATTAAATTATTAAATTATTAACTAACAACAAGTTTTTAAAAAGCTTTAAAAAAGTTTTCAATAAAGCTATATAAAACGCTAAAAAAGCAAAACTATTAATAGCAAAGAAATAGCTATTATAAAAGCTAAACATTTTAATATATATAATATATAAATTAAAAGCATAAAAAATATATCCTGTAAATAACGTTAATTATAATAATAGCGTGCTATTAAAATTAATTTATTAAAAAAAAAAAGCTTTAGCAAGTATTTAAAATTAAAATAAAAAAATAAAAACTAAAAATAAAAAGGTTTTTATTAATATTTATTTTTATTTTATTAAACAATTAAAAGAGTTATAATTAACTTTTAAACGCTTAAAAAAGATTTAGCAGAACTTAAGCTTTATTAACTTAACTAATTAAAAAAAAAAGCTGCTAATTAAGGTTTTTTATAAACAAAAAATAATATTAGCTTAAGATTTTAGCAAAATTAAAAAAATATAAAATAAAATAGCCTTTTTTTATAAAATCTAAACGATTTTATATAAAGTATAGCAAGCTAAAAGCATATTTATTTTTAGCCCTTTTTAAAATTAAATAATAAACGTGCTAAAAACGCAAATAATAAATGCTGTCTTTAAAAAAAAATATAAAATATATTAAAATGCTTAGTTTATTGTTAAAAAAAAAAATAATAAACTACGACTAATTAATTTAACAATAAAGCTAAATATTATTATTATTTAAAATATATTTTTATTTTATAGTTATAATAAATTTGTAAAAGAATTTATAATATGCTAAATCTTGTTTATTATAAATTTTTTTTTAAAATATAATTAAATATCTCTTGCTTTAAAAAGCTATGCAATAACTATTTTTTTAACACTATTAAGAGTTTTTTAAATAACAACTCTACTATAAGGCGTTATAAACTTAATAGCTTATTTTTTTTAAATAGTTAACTAAATATTATATAATGTTATACTAATAAAATGCAAACTTTTTTTTAATAATATTAAAATAAAAAAACTTATAACAAGATATAACAATAAAAAAGTTAGCCTAGGTATTTAAAAATTTATATTAAAATATATTAAAAATATTAATATAGTTTTATTTAATTTTAAACTTACTAAAGCTATAGCTAATAAAAAAAAAAGCAAATAATATAAATTATCTGCTATATTTGTTAGCTATATATGCAAAACTTATAAACGCTACTTTATTAAAGCAAAAATAATTAAAATTATAAAATAAAAATTATATTAAAATAAAACAAAAATAAAAATATTTTTTAAAATTACTAGCTATTATAAAATATAAGTATATTGCTATATTATTATTATATTACCTTTTATTTTATTATTATGCTAAAATATTTAATTTATTTAAAAAAATAAATAATAAAAAGCTATAAAAGCTTTTTAAAAGGCTATTATAACTATATTTTGCTTAATTATTTTAAACTATAAAAAAAAAGTAATATAACTTAAAGTTAACGCTTTAAGCAAAAGCTAAAGCTATATTTTTTATTAAAATATTAATAATATATAACATTTAGCAAGATATAAATTAAACATATAGCAAGATCTAAAACTAAATTATAACAAGACTAAAAAAAAATATTTAAATGTTATTAAATTATTAAAACGTTTTTAAAATTATTTTTATAATATTAGGTTTTATTTTAAAATAAATATTAAAGTTTTAATCGCTTAGCTTAATAATAAATTTTTAGCTTTATTAAAAGCTATTTTAACTAAATAAATAGCTTTTATTAAAATATTTAACTTTAAACTTTATTATATACTAAAAAAAAAACATATAGCTGCTAATAAGCTTTTAAAAAAACCAAAAAAACTATTAAATAAATTAAATAATTAATAAAAAGATAATATAAAAAAATTTATTAACTTTTAACTTTTTATTATAATAGTTAACTTATTTATAAAAAAATATAAAAAGCTATTAATATTTAAAAATAAATAATTATTAAAGTTATAAGAGATAGCTTAATTTTTTACTATAAAAAACCTGCTTAATTATTTAACGACTAAAAAAAAAAGAAAATTTTATCGCTATAATATATTTATTTTTTTTGTTTATAATAAATACTTATAAAAAAAAGCTTAACATTTATTTTAAATCTAATAATATATTAACAATAAAAAAAACTAAAAGCATATTATTTAAAAATATTACTTGCGCTTTAAGCACTATAGTAAAAACTTAATATATTATAAGATTGCAGCTTAATATTATTAAAAAAATATATATAAAAATATAAGCAACGCTTTAAAATGCTACGCTTTCTGCTAAAAAATATAACTTAGCTAATTAAGAAAAGAATATAAATATAATAAAACTAAAAATATTTTAACCAGCTAAATATTTAACGTTTAATATATATTTAATAATAATAAATATAAAGCTATTATAAAAGCATGCTATAAAATATTTTTATATTTAAAGATAATATTTTTAAAAATTATTAATACTAGCGCTATTAAAGCGTTTATTTAAAAATAAATTATTTATTAATATAGCTAGCTACTAAAAATTAAATGCAATAATAAATTAAAAAATAAGAAAAAAGTAAAAAAAGCAGCTAATTAGCTTAGCTATAACTTAACTTATAAAGCTATATATTATTTTTAAGGCTAAAGCTTAATTAAAAGCAGCTATTGCTTAATTATTAATAGCTTTATAAAAATTATTTAAAAAACAAGCAAAAAATAAACTAAAAAACTAAATAAAATTGTTTAAGCAAATAAAACAATAATTAAATATTATAGCTTTAGCTTATATAAAATAATATATAAGCAATCTTTAATCTTTTTAATAAAAAATATAATACTTATTTAGCAAATAATTAACTAGGACAAAACTATAAACTATATAAATTTACTTATTAACAAAATATAATAGTTTGCTAAAAAAAAGGAAAATATAGCAATAATATAATAAGTTATTATTTAAAAGAAAAAATAGGCCGCTAAAAAAGCTAATTAATAAAACGCTCGTAAAATATAAACTACTTTTTTAAAAGTTAATAGTTTAATATTATTATATAACACTTTATTAAGCAATAATAAGTTATAAAGCGCTAAACTTTTTTATAAATAAAAAGGCCTTTTTTTAATTACTTTTAAGAAAAAAAATAAAAAATATATAATAAAAAAACTAAATAAATATATAAAGAATAATATTTACGCCTTAAATAGCTTAAGGCTATTTATAAAAGACAAAATAAGATTTTAAAAACCTATAAACTTTTTATAAGACAAATAAACAATAAAATATTTAAAAGCAGCTTTATTTAATTAACAAAACAATAAATAACTAAGCAAAGCTAATATTAATTACTTAAAAAACAAACAATAAAAAATTATTAGAAATAAATAGTCTTAGCAAAAAATTAAGATTCTAATTATTATAAAAAAAAAAAAAAAATACTTAAAAATAAAAGAATTTTAAAAAAAATTAATATTATTATAAACAAAACTAAATAAAGCTATTGCAAAAACTATTAAATTTATATTATTATTTTATATTTTAATACTATTATTACTAAGCTTAAAAATGACTTAATTAAAAGGCAAAGCGTAGGTTTAATTACTACTTAGTTTTTAGTTCTAGCACTATTTTATGTTTTAATACTATTATTACTAAGCTTAAAAATGACTTGATTAAAAAAAAAAAGGTAAAATTAATTAAGTTATTACTTAAAAAAACTGCAAAAAAAAAACCTTGCCTGTTTTACCTGCATAATAACTTAATCTATAAAATCACTTTTATTTTTAGCAATTTATATATTAAAACCTTAGCAACAATAATTAGCTAGTTACTTTATATAAAAAACTTGCGCAAGCTATTTATAAAATCAAGATCTTTTTTTTAATTATAATAACTTTTCTTATTATAAAAATAAATATATTATTTTTAACTATTATAATATTTGCAGATTGTTTAATTTATTAAATATATATAGTTTTTATATATATCGCTTTAAAGATTATTTAACCAGCAACTAAAAAAAAGCTATATGCTAAATTAACTTTTGCTTTTAAAATTAAAGAACTTATTTATACAAGTCTAGCAAAAAATTAAATTTAAACGCTTAAACTATTAAATAATTAATGTTATTAATTATAGTAAACAGTTTAATATAAACAGTATATATTTATTAAATAGCCTTTTACTTTATAGCTTAATATATAAAAGCATTAATTAATTATTTTTATAAGCCGCTATATACTGCTTTAAAATATCGACAGTAAAAAGCTAAATAATATTAAAAAAGCTAAGCAAAACAATTTATCGCATATATTTTTTTTTAGCGCAACTATTTAAAGCTTTAATATTAAAATATTATAAAGCTTAACTATAATAACAAAAATAGTTAGCAATAACTAATTAAAAGCTTTTTTTTAGCAAAAAAAAAAAAATAGCAACTTTATTTATTTATATATATAATTAAACAGCTAAAGCTTAAAGCGCTTAAAAGCTATAAAAGCCTCGCCTTAAATTATATATATATATTTATAATTAAAAATTATAACTAAAACAATAGCAAAATAAAATATTAAAGGCATAACTAAATACTACAACTAAAAACTTAAAACCAAAAGTTTTACTAAAATAATTAAACATAAGCTTAATCGACTATAAAAAATAAACAAAGCTTTACTAATAATAATATTAACTAATCGATTTACGCAGTTAATTAAACAACTAATATTAAAACATACCGATTTAATTAAAAAAAAGCCACCTAATATCTTATCGCAACAAAACTCCTCTTTAATAAATTATAGCAAAATATTAAAAAATAAGCGCTAAGCATACTAAGCAAAGCCTTAATAACTAAAAAAAACAAAAAAACATGCTAAAAAAAACTTAGCAAAAACATAACTTAAACATAAATAATATATAGCAACATTAAAATATTTAATTTAATTAAAAAGCAAAAAAACCTTAAAAGCACTATAAATATAAATACCGGCAGCATAGCAAATCGTTATAACTAAACTATTAAAGCAACTAATAATTATAGCCTAGACTTATAAGCAATTATTTGCCATCTTGCTAAATAAATTTATATTAAACCTATATATGCTATAACTAATATAAAAGGCATAATTATAAAACAAATAAATTAAACCATTTATAATAAAAAGCAAGTAATTAAAATGCTAGCGCTTAAATAACTTAATTAAAAAAAAAAATAAAAAAGAAAAAATTGCAGGGGCAAAAGTTTTAAGTTAAAATAAATATAAATAAAAAAAAAGTACAAATAAATAGCTTAATAAAAAAAAAAAAGTAATAAAAAAGGAAAAGTCTTAGTAAAAACTATTTAAAACTATTCACTCTGCTTAAAATAATTTATGCTTTTTTTTTAGCTATAAAAAAAAACCAATTAACTATTAAAACAAAAAGCACTTTTTAAGTTAGCAAACAAGCCTAAAACCACCTAAAAAGCATATATAATATATTAATTACCTTTCTTTCTTTACTATTTAGTTAAATAAACTAAAGTTAACCTTTCTTTTTATTTGCTTTATATATAACCACCAGCTTTTAACAACTATATTACCTAGCTGCTAAACTTTAAAAATGCCTTTTTTAAAATATTTTTTAAAAGTTTAAAAAAAAAGCAAAAATAAAAATAATTAAAAGGCCGCCAAATACTAATTACTTAAACATAAAACTCAACTTCTTTATATTTTCTCTTCTTTTTATTAACTATTTTACTTATTTAATTAATTATTAACGCTAGTAATAAAAACATAAAAAAGTAACAAAAGTTAAGCCAAATTATCTTGCTATAAAAAGAACTATTAAATAAACGCTAGCTTTTTCTTTTTTTTTTTTATATATACTGCCCCTTCTACTTACTTAAAAAAAACACTATACCTAATATTAACTAAAACAAAAAAAAACAGCATACTTTTAACAACTATTATTTTCTCTGTTTTAACTATTTATATTCTTTGATTATTTTATTACTTAATTATTATAAAGCTAACTTATTATGCCACCTTTTTTAATTATAAAAAGTCAAGCATATTATAGCTTAATATATAAATTTTATATTTAAATTAAGCAATCTTAAGAATTTAAACAGCTTTTTTTTAAGTATTAAAAAATATAATTAATAAAATTTTTTAAAGCTATTTATTTTAAACGCAAAAAAATAAACTATAAACAGCTATAAAAATAAGCGACTAGTATACGCAAAAGCAAATATAATTAAAAAAACACTTAAAAATCAGTTTATTTTAAAAAATATAATAAAGCAAAGATTTTTCGGTAAAATTGCTTTTATAATAATTAATACCTTTTAAAAATTATAAAAACCTAATAATAAAAACCGATAGCTAAATATATTAAAAATTAATAGCTTTATTTTTATTGTTATATATATATTTAAACTTAAAATTATTAGCAAAAAACTATTTGTAATTATATTTATAGCATTTTTAATTAATAATTAAATTTTTTTTATTTTTAGTAGCTATTTTATTAATAAGCTAAATAAAAATACTAATTTTGCGATTTTTAAAAAACTATAACTTATACTTAAAAATATTACTAATAATTATTAGTTTTTAATAATTTATAATATTAAAAAACAAAACCTATATTTTCTAAACTTAATACTTAATAAAAAAATACTTAATAATTACTTTAAATTTGCAGCAGCTTTTTAATAAGTATAAACCTTTTTAATTAAAGCCTAACTTTTATAGCTTTTACGCGCTATTTTATTATTTAAACTTTAATAAGCAGGTATATAAAAATATAATTATTATTATATTATATATATACTATTAGTTTTTATAATGCAAAAATAGTTTAAAAAGCTTATAAAAACTAATAAAAAAAAGCTTTATATTTTATATATAGCTTTATTTAAATTAAAAATAATATAACCTTTTAAAAAATATTTAGTTATATTTATTAAAATAAAAAAGCTTAAAAATAAAATATAAGTATTAACTTTATAGCAGTTAAACAAAAAAACCTCGGTTTTAGTTTATAATAGTTTTTATACGTTTATAAATAAAAACTTTAAAAACTTAAAGCATTTAATTAATCGCATTTATAGCTAATTAAACCTAGCACTTAATAACTTAAAACTATAAAAATGCTTTGCTAAAAACTATATTTTTATTTTTAAAAAATTTTTAATTAAAAAATAAAAAGACAAGTATACGTATATAATAAACTAACTTTTTTTTTTTATAATTAGCTGCACAAAATAAATAAACTATAGCCTTGGCGCGCAAATAATTAACAAAATAATTAAATATATAAAGCAAAAATAAATAAATGCTTATAATTTTAAAGCTTTTTTGCAGATATTTTTTTATAATAAGCTAAATATTACATACAAGTTTTATTATAAATAGCTATTTAGCGCAAATAAACTCTATAATAAATTTAAAAATTAATTAGTATTAAAAATTCGCAATTTTAAAATACAATAAGTGATTATAAAAAGCATGCAATCTTATAATTTAAAATTAAACAAAAAAAACTATTTTTACGCTATATTTATTAATAAAACTAAAAAAATCGCTTATTTTATTAATTTAGTCCTTAATATTAACTTTAAATATAAACAAATTATTTATAAGCACTAAAAAAGTATATTTAAAATAATTAAAAATATTTAAGTTAATATTATTTTTTTTGCAGTACTAAAGTTAAAAAAAATTATTAATTTTACAATATATTATTAAAATAATAAATAAAGCTATAAAGCTATAAGCGTTTTTTAACTTGCTTTTTTATTTTAACAGCTAATTAATACGCTTTATAATTTAAAAAATAACTACGTAATATTTATCGATAAAACTAAAGATATAATTTTTATACTTTTACTTTAAAATTTTATTAATATTGCTTTTTAAACTATTAAAAGCTTAACAAAAAATAGCTAAACGTTTATTACTTAATATTTTTTGCTATTAATAGTTTTTAAAAAATTAATAATTAATCTAAAATAAAAACTACTAACTAAATTTATATCTAATTTATTTATAAAAGATATTTATAGTATTAGCTTTAAGCCTAATAATTAAAAATTTTTAATATTAAAAATAAACTAAGAACCCGCTAATAATAAAAAATTTAAAAACAAAAAAAAAGCTTATAGCTTAATAAAAGCTCGATATAAAAAAAGCAATACTTATAAAAATATACTAAAGCTTAATTAATATAATATATTAAATTTTAAAATATTATAAACTAATTAGCTTATTTAAAAACAATTTATAAAGCGCTAAGTTTTTCTTATATTATAAAAACATAATACTTATAATCTTGTTAAATATAGGCCTATGCTTAATATGCCTAAAAAATAAATAAGCTAGAATTATTATAACTTATATTTACAAGAAGTTAAAAATATAAATACTAAAAAAGATATAAAAAATAATATTTATCGACGCAAGCTAAGCATTTAACAAAAAAAAAGTGCTAATCTTTTAAAAATTAATATAAGTATTAAAAAAGCTTAAAAACAAACAAAAGAACTATACTAAAGCATTAGTTTAAAAAATATTATCTTAATTAGTTATTATTTATTAAAAACAATAAAATAATAACTAGAAAAGATTATAATAAAGCTAAAAGCCAGCAGAAAAAAATAAAAGCTTATTATTAAAAATAATTAAGCATAGGCCTAACCTTATATATATTTATAAAGAGATTTCTTGCGTAGACTTTAGTTTTTAAACATAGCAGACTTTTATAAAATATAAACATCGCGTTTTTTTCTTTTTTAATCAGACCTTTTTATTTTATATTACTATTTTAAATTTAAGTGTGGTAGGTTTATTAGTTATTTTATTAGTTAGCTTCGCCTCCCGATATATTATACTGCTGCTTTAAGTAAAATTTTATAGCTTGGTTATTATATACGCTTAAATATTTAGTTTTTTTTTAAGCTTAGCTAAATATTTTTTTTATTTTATATTTTTATAAAACTAAACTTTTAAAAATTTTGCGTTATTTATTAAATAAACTATAACGCTTAATAAATAAATTATTTAAATAAAAGCTGCTTTACTGCTAAAAAAATATATTAGCTTGTTTTTTTATAGCGCAAACTTTATGCTATATTTTATAGCCTAGCTTTTATAAATCTTTTATATTACTTTTAATATTTTATAGTTTTATTTTATTTTTAAGTTAGCTATTAATAAGTTAATATTATTAATAAAGCTAGCTATTACTAGCTTTAAGTGCGCTATTAAGTTTTTATATAACGTTAAAATATATAAAAAAAAAAATAAAGGCAATAGCAGTAATTTTTATAACACTTTTATTTTTAATATAATAAGTTATAACGCTGCTTTATTAAAATAAAGTTATATTATTTTATTAAATATAAATAAATAAACTTAAAAAATAACTTAAAAAAAATAGCTTTTTTATTATAAAATATATACTAGCTTTTTTTTATTAATAATATTAAAAGCTTTTATAATATTAAGTTATAATAATATAATAGTGCTTTTTTTATTAATAGTTATTTTAGTAGCTTTTATTATTAATTTAATTGTTATATTAGTTGACTTATTTTTTTTATTGCTTATTTAGCCGCTAAATAAAAGGCTTTTATTTTTAACTATTTTTATTATGCAGCAATAAAGCTTTTTTTTAAAGCTTTTTTAACTATATATATAAGCGCGATTAATTTTTAGCTTTTAATAGTTTTTTTAACTTTTTTAAGCTTGCTTAGCTTAAAAATAATAATAATTTTAGCCTGCTAAAACTTTATTAAATAATATTTTAATATAAAGCTAGCTATATATAATATAGTTAATCTTTTAGCTAAAGCTAGTTTACATGCTTTTAAAAAGCTATTAAATAAAAAGTTTTTATTAAATATTTTTTAAAAAGCTAAAAATTAAATTAGCAATATTATATTTTTAATTTTAGCTAATATATTTATTTTAAAGCATTAATAGCTATTATATATTAAGTTTTTAGCTAAAATATTAGTTAAGTTTATAAGCAGCGCTAAAAAAAAGCATTTTGCTAGCAAAATAGTTTTTTTTTTAAAAATATTAGCGATCGCTGGTTTTTTTTTTAATTTATTTAGCAGTAAAATTGCTGCGATTTTTAAAATTAATTTATATGCTAACCTAGCTTATTTAACTAGGCTTTATAATAATTTTAAGTTTTTAAATATTTTTGCTAAAGCTTTTTTTTAGCTTTGCTTTTAAGCTTTAGTTATTTTTTTAGCAAAAGCTTGTTTTTTTTTTTTAAGCTTTAGCTAAGCTGTAGTAGTTTTTTTACTTTTAAACTTTTTATATAACTATTTAGCTTGCTTTTTTACTGCTATAACCTCTAGCAACTATTAAGCAAGCGCTTAATAGTTTTTTTTTAATATTTTTTTAAGCGTTGTTTTATTTGCTATTTTTATTAGCTGCCCGATTAATAAATTAAAAGCTGCGTTTAATTTATTAGTTATTTATAAAATGTTTATTTTAATAATAATTGCTATTACTTTTACTGCTGCTTTTTTTTTATTAATTTTTAACTAGTTTTATTTTTTTATTTTATAAATATATTTTTTTTAGCTTAGTTTTAACTTTATTATTATTTAAATAATTTTATAATTAAAGTTTAACTATTTTAAGTTATTTTAATATATTGCAGCTAAATTATTAGTTATTTATATTAAATTTATTATTAAGTTTTTTTAATTTTAATAAGTTTTAGTTATTTTTTTAAAAAAAATATTTAATATTAGGTTTTATACTATTATAAACTTTAAAAACTTTTTTATGCTTTTATTTTAGCAACTTTTTAAGTCTTATAATAAATAATATAAATTAAAATCTTTTATTATTATATATTTTTCTGCCGGTTTATTTTTATTTTTAATAGTTTAAAATAAGCTATATTATTTTAACTTGTTTTAATTAAGCGAGTAAATTAATTATATAATTACTGCTAGATTTTTTTTACTTATTATTACGCACGCTTAATTTTTTTTAAAATTTTACTTTAAAGCTTTTGCTATAATTTTTTTATTTATATATAATATAGCTTTTTTAGCTAATTATATTAAGCAATACTTATAAGTTTTTAAATAGTAAATATTATTATATTTATTAATTAAAAATTTTTATATTATTAAATAATTAAAGTTATTATTTTATAGCGCTTTTATTACGTTATTTTTTAATTTTATAATATTTTAAAATATAATATTATAAGTTATTATATAAATAAAAAAATATTTTTATTTGCGCTATTAGTTTACTGCTTTTTTGTTAAAAATTTTATATTATTAAACTTTATAAAAACTAAAGCTAAAAATATTAATATTTTACTGTTTAAAGCTATTTTATTAGTAGCCGCCGATTTTTTTATATTTTAAAAGCTTTTAAGTTATAATATATACGCAGCTTTTATTTTTTTTTTTTATTTTGCCTTTTTTTTTATATAGCTTATTTTATATTATATAGTTGCTGCTATAGTTTATATATTTTTTTTTAGCTTTTATTTTTTTTATAAGGCATTTTTTTTTATTTTTTTAATGCTTAAAAGCAATATAATGCTTATATTTAGCGTTTTTAAAATAAAATTTTATAATATATTTAAATTTATAGCAGTTATAATATTGCGTAATTTTTAGTTTTTTTATAAAAAGTTTATAGTTAAACAGCTATATTTTTTATATTAAGCTATTATTATAAATAGCTTTAACTACTACAAGATTATTTAAATATATTATAATAAAAGTAAATTTTATTTTTATATTTTTTAATATTATTTTTTTATATTATATAATTTTTAAGTGCTTACTACGTAGTAGTTATAATAATGCTTTATTAAAGTATACTTTTTAGATCTGCTTTATAAGTATTTTTTTAACTATTACTACAACTTTTTTGTTTTATATTTTTGCGTTTTTTTTAAAAGCTTTAATAATTTATTTTTTATTATTAGCTTTTTTAAATACTATATTTTTAAATATAACTATTATATTATTACTTTATAACTTTTTAGCTACTATTATATTATTTTTAATTAAAGCTATATTTATAGCTTTAATAATATTTACTAGCGTTTTTTTTTTTAAGTTATTTAGTTAATTATTTATTTTAACTAAAATCTTTTTATTGCTTTTTATAAGCTTAGCTTTATTAATATAACTTAACTAAATAGCCGTTATTATTTACGCTTAGTTTTTAATTAAGTTTATTATTATTAAAATAAGCGCTTATTTAAAAGCTTTTTATAAAACTTTATTTAAATTATAACATATAAATAATTAGTTTTTTTTATCGCTTTTTATTGCTTTAGCTGTTTATTTTTTATTGGTTATTTTTATAGTAATTGCTGCGCGTTTTTTTTTAATTTATTTTGCGTAGATATTTTAAATTATACGTAATAGCTGCGTTTTTTTTGCGTTTTTTTAAAAAAAGAGTTCTTTTTTTACTTTACTATTTAATGCTAGCTATAATATAAGTTTTAATACTTTATTTACAGCATTTTTTAAACCTGCAAGTTTTTTAATAATGCGTTCTTTATAAAAACACTATTAAATTATAGTTGCGTTGCTAATAAGTCTTGGTTACACGTTTATTATATTTTTAATAAATAAGTTGTTTACTACTATTAATAAGATTTTTGCGTTGCCTGCTATTTATAGTATAAATATAACCTTTTTGCTAAATATAGTTTTTTTTTTCGAATTTAATAAACATAATTATTTAAAGCTATTTTATAAACTTATAAAATTATAAATAAATTTATTAAAAAGCCTATATTTATTTTAAAAAGCTTATATTTATTTAAAAAGCTTATATTTATTATAAAAAGCTTATATTTATTAATAAATATTTTTTTAGCTTTATTTATTTTTATTTATAATATTTATAATTATAATATTTATATTATAGCTAACTTTTTTAATAGCTTTTATTATTTTTTAATAATAATATTACGCACTTTATAATTTTTATTAAAAAGCTTATATTTTTAAAATTAATATATTTTAAGCTTTATATATATATAATTTTTATTTATTTTTATTAAC
>MU380472.1:0-31287 GCA_022495085.1 Xylaria sp. FL1042
TATTTTTATTTTAGTTAATTTATTTTAATTAATTTATAATATTAATAAATATTAAAAAAGTTTTATATAAATTTATATATAATAAATAATTAATATTATTAACTTAAAAAAATATAATATAAAATATTTAAATTAAGTTTTATTTATTTAAAAAAAATATAAAATATATATATATATATAAAGTTATTTATAAATAATTTAAATAAACTTTAATTATTTAATAACTTTTTAATTTTTTTAGCTATATTAATAATTTAAAAGCTATTTATATTATTATTTTAATATTTAAACTTATTAAAATAATAAATAATAATTATATAAATTATTATTAAATTATTATTAAATATATATATTAAAGTTTAAAAAAATAATTTATTTAATTAAATAATTTATTTATATAAAAATATATTATATAATTATATAAAATAATTATTATATTAATTAGTTATTATAATATTATAAAAAAAAATAAAACATTTTTTATTAAAAAGGCTTTTTAATAAATTTATTTATAACTTTACAAGTTTATAAAATAGCTTTAAATAATTATATTTATTAAACTTAAAAAAAAAAACTATACTTAGCAGAAAAGTTATATTTATATTGCAGATAGCAGGCAACGCAAAAATTTTATTAATAGTAATAAACAACCTATTTATTAAAAACGCGACAAATATATAATTAAAACCTATCGGCGACATAACTATAACCTAGCAGCATTTTTATAAAAAACGCACTGCTAAAAAACTTGCAAGTTTAAAAAATACTGTAAATAAAATATTAAAACTTATACTATAGCTAATATTAAACAGTAAAATAAAAAAAAAACTTTTTTTTTAAAAAAACGCAAAAAAAACGCAGCTACTATATATAATTTAAAATATTTATATAAAATAAATTAAAAAAAAACGCGCGGCAATTACTACAAAAATAACTAATAAAAAATAAACAGCTAAAACAATAAAAAGCAATAAAAAAAACTAACTATTTATATGCTACAACTTAAATAAAGCTTTATAAAAAGCTTTTAAACAAGCGTTTATTTTAACAACAATAAACTTAATTAAAAGCTAAGCGTAAATAGCAGCAGCTATTTAATTAAGTTATATTAATAAAGCTAGGCCTATAAAAAATAATAAAAAAATTTTAATTAAAATAAATAACTAATTAAATAACTTAAAAAAAAAAACGCTAGTAAATATTATTAAAGCTATAAATATAGCTTTAATTAAAAATAACGCAGTAGTAGCTAAAAAGCTATAAAGCAGCAATATAATAATTATATTTAAAAATATAGTACTTAAAAAAACTAATAATAAAAAATAAATTATTAAAGCTTTTAAAAAAAACATAAAAATATAAAATAAAAAAGTCGCAGTAATAATTAAAAAAATATTTATAAAATAAATTTAAAAAATATATTTTAATAAAATATTATTATAGTTATTATATAGCAAGCACTTAAAAATTATATAATATAAAAAAATAATATTAAAAAATATAAAAGCAAAATTTATTTTTATTATAATATATTTAAATAATTTTATAATAGCTTAATATAAAAAATATAACTATTTAATTATAAACTTTTTATAAAAAAACTAAAAATTATATAATATTATAACTACTATAAGTTTAAGCATATTATAAAATTTTATTTTAAAAATATTAAATATAAATATTACGCTGCTTTTAAGTATTAAAAAAATAAAAAAAAATATTTTATAAAAAAAACAAAAGCTAAAAAAAAATATATAAACTATAATAAAAACTATATAGTATAAAATAAGCTATATAAAAAAAAAGCAAAATAAAAAAAAAAAATAAAAGCTATATATATATTATAACTTAAAAGCTTTTAAAATATAAAAAAATCAGCAGTTATTAATAAAATAATTTTAAATAATAAAATATTAACATTTTTAGCTTTAGCTTTTATAAAGCTTAATAATATAAAATTTTTAATAAAAAAGCAATAAATTAATAGCGCAAGCAAAAATATTTTTTTATTTATATAATAATTTATAATATTATATTTTAAAATATTATAAAATTAAAAAATAACGCAGCAAAAGCGTTATAAAATAATAGTTTTAATTATTTAGCAATATAAAAACCTTTAGTTAATAAATATAGCAATATTTATTATTTAAGAACTTATAAATATTGCTTAATATAGTCGGCTAAAAAAGTTATATTATATATAAACAAAAAAATTATAGCAAAAACTTTAAAGCAAAAATCTAAAAAAAACTAAGCATATATAATAATAAGCAAAAAAAACCTAGCAGTAACTATATAATTAATTTACTTGCTTAACTAAAATAAATTAAAATAATAAAGCTTATTTTAAATTATTAAAAATAAAAGCAAATTAATAAAAAAGCATATAATAATAAAAGATTTTAATTTATATTATTTATTATAAAACTTAAAAAATCGCTAAAATAAAAACGCAAAAAAGTTTTTAAAATTTATAGCAGCATAAAACTTAATATTAAATATTTTTTTTAATAAAATAACTAAAACTTATTAAAGCTAAAAAAACTTAATAATAAACCTAGTATAAGCGTTTAATAAACTAGCTATAATATATTAAAGCAATTTAAAATAGCTAAAATTTAATTATAAAGCTATTTAAATAATAATAAAATTAAAACTAAGCTTAAAAAAATATATTTATAAAGCAAAAAAATAAAACTAGCTAAAAATTAATAAAAAAAAAATAATAACAAAAATAATAGCTATTATTATTAAAATAAATACTTTATAAATAATTAATAAATTAAATATAGCTTTTAATTTATTAATTAAACAGCTAATAAAAATAGTAAATAAAGCAACGCTTAAAAAAATATTAAAAAAAAGCTATTAAGCGCTTATTTAATAGTTGTTAAAAGTAATAGCAATAAAAAAGCAAGCTAAAAAATTATATAAAAAATTTAAAAGCAAAAAAATTATTATAGCTTAGCTAAAGCTTAAAAAAAAAAAAAAAGCTTTTGTTAAAAAAATAACTAAAGCTTAAAAATAAAGCTAAAAAAAAGCTTTAGCAAAAGCATTTAAAAACTTAAAGTTATTATAAAGTTTAGCTAAATAAATTAAATTAGCGCATAAGCTAGTTTTAAAAATTGCAGCAATTTTATTACTAAGCAGATTAAAAAAAAAACTAGCGATCGTTAATACTTTTAAAAAAAAAACTATTTTGCTAGCAAAACGCTTTTTTTTAGCGCTGCTTGCAGATTTAACTAATATTTCAGCTAAAAACTTAATATATAATAACTACTAGCGCTTTAAAATAAACACGCTAGCTAAAACCAAAAATATAATATTATTAATTTAATTTTTAGCTTTTTAAAAAATATTTAGCAAAAACTTTTTACTTAATAGCTTTTTAAAAGTATATAAACTAATACTAGCTAAAAAATTAGCTATACTATATATAGCTAGCTTTATATTAAAATATTATTTAGCAAAGTTTTAACAGGCTAAAATTATTATTATTTTTAAGCTAAGCAAGCTTAAAAAAGTTAAAAAAACTATTAAAAGCTAAAAATTAATCATGCTTATATATATAATTAAAAAAATTTTAAAAAAAAAGCTTTATTACCGCATAATAAAAATAGCTAAAAATAAAAACCTTTTGTTTAACAGCTAAATAAACAATAAAAAAAACAGGTTAACTAATATAATAATTAAGCTAATAGCTAAAGCTGCTAAAACAGCTATTAATAAAAAAAATATTATTATGCTGCTATAATTTAATATTGCAAAAACTTTTAATATTATTAATAAAAAAAAACTAATATATATTTTATAATAAAAAAGCTATTTTTTTTAAGTTATTTTTTAAGTTTATTTATTTATATTTAATAAAACAGTGCGATTTTATTTTAATAAAGCAATATTATAATCTATTATATTAAAAATAAAAGTGCTATAAAAATTACTGCTATTGCTTTTGTTTTTTTTTTTATATATCTTAACATTATATAAAAACTTAGCAGCATACTTAAAGCTAATAATAGTTAGCTTTATTAATAATATTAACTTATTAACAGTTAACTTAAAAATAAAATAAAACTATAAAATATTAAAAGCGGTATAAAAGATTTATAAAAGCTAGGCTATAAAATATAGCATAAAGTTTACGCTATAAAAAAGCAAGCTAATATATTTTTTTAGCAATAAAATAGCTTTTATTTAAATAATTTATTTATTAAGCATTATAATCTACTTAGTAAATAGCGCAAGATTTTTAAATATTTAGTTTTATAAAAATATAAAATAAAAAAAACATTTAGCTAAGCTTAAAAAAAAACTAAATATTTAAATATATATAATAATTAAGCTATAAAATTTTATTTAAAGCAGTAGCGTAGCTAAAGTAAAGCAAATTTATATAGCTATAATTAAAAATATTTTAACTTATAGCGCTATAACTTAATATAAGCTAACTAAAAAAAACAAAGCATAAAAAATAGCCAGCGCTTTTAAAATAACTTAAAATTAATGCTTAAAAAAAATAGCAAAAGCTTTTAAAACTATTTTAATAAAACACTTAAAAATTAAAATAAAAATTCTGCTAATTAATTTATATTTAAGCAGCAAAGCTATAGCTAATAAAAATAAAATATATAATATAATATATAAAAAGGTTATTAACTAAGCTATAAATAAAATAGCAGCGTTATTGCGCGCTGCTAAAAAAAAAAAAAAAAAAATATAAACTAAAAGCAGGCTTTTAAAAATTAAAAAATATTTTAAAAAAAAAAAAAACTAAAATAAAAAAGCTAACCGCTAGCAAAAAAAATAATCGAAAAAGCATAATCTAAAAAAAGCCTTTTAAAAAAAATAAAAAAACTAATAAAAGCATACTAAAATAAAATACAGCTATTTAATATTAGCTAAGCAAAAGCTAAGCAAAAACAACGCTTTTAAAAAATACTAAAGCTTATTAAAATATAAAGCAGTAATAATAACTTAAATATAAACTAAAAAAATAAGCTTTAAAGCTTTTCTATATAAAAAAAAAGTATTAAGTTTTTTAATTTTTTTTTATAAGTACGCAGAAAATAAAAAAACGCTATAGCATATAATATTTAAATATAAGCTTTTAAAAAAGAAAAAAATAATTTTATTTAAAAAGCTAAAAAATAAAACGCTGCTATATAATAAAAACCTATATATAGCAACTAAAAAACTTATATCTGCAAGGCTTATTGCGAGATAGCTAGTAGATACTAGCAGAATTATTATATATAATAAAGCAGCTTAAATAAAAAACGCTAGAAAAAAAAAAAAAAAAGAGAAAAAAAAAAAGCAAAAAGCACGCAGTAAGATTAAAAAGACCCTGCTAAAGGTCTTCTGCGACTAAAAAAAAGCTTTCCTAGCTTTTCTTTAAAACTAAAAAATATAACAGCTTTTAAAAAAAAAATCCGTTTGTTTTACCTTTTTTATTTTACCTTGCTTTTTTATAACTAACTAGTTAATAAAAACTAATTTATATACTATTAAAAAGCAGCTAGGTCAAAAAAAACATAATATATAAAGTTTTTACCTAGCTTTTATATAGTTTTACTTATAAATAATTACTTATAAAAAGACCGCGCTATTTAAAGATAGCATAGTAGGTTAATTAATAATAATAATTAGTTATTATATTAACTATTATATAATATATTTTTTATATAAATAAATTATTTTAATAATTTATATAAAATTTATATATTAAAACTTTAATAATTTTATTAATAATATAATTATAAATATATAATTTAAAAATTTAAGTTATTAATTTAATAAAAAAATTAAATATATTTTTTATTATTTTATTATTATTTTATTTATAATTATATTAAAAACTATATTAAAATTTTAACGCAGTTTTTATTTTATTAAAAAAAAATAATAATAATATAATAAAAAATATATTTAAATTTTTTATTAAATTAATAACTTAAATTTTTAAATTATATATTTATAATTATATTATTAATAAAGTTATTAAAGTTTTAATATATAAATTTTATATAAAAATTTAAAATAATTTATTTAAATAAATATTTTACTTATATAAAAAATATATTAAATTATTATATAAACTATTAATTATATTAATTATTATTTTAATTATTAATTATATTATTAATTATATTAATTATTATAAAACTATTATATAATTATATAAATTAACTATTATATTAACTATTAATTATATTATTAATTATATTAACTATTATATAAACTATTATATTAATTATTATTTAAATTATTATTTAAACTATTATATTAACTGCTATTTAAACTGCTAGTTATACTACTAGCTGTATTAACTGCTATATTAACTGCCAGCTATACTGCCAGCCGTATTAACTGCTATATAGACTGCTATACTAACTGCTAGCCGTACAACCTACCATATAGACTGCTATACTAACTGCCATTTAAACTGCCAGCCGTATTAACTGCCATATAGACTGCCATACTAACTGCCATTTAGACTGCCAGCTGTACTGCCAGCCGTACTAACTGCCATATAGACTGCCATACTAACTGCTATACTGACTGCCATACAGCCATACTAACTATCATACAGCCATACAGACTAACTGCCATACAGCCCTACAGACTAACTGCCATACTAACTGCTATACAGACTGCCTGCCGTACTAACTACCATACAGCCATACTAACTGACTGCCATACAGCCCTACAGTCTGACTGCCATACAGCCCTACAGACTGACTGCCATACAGCCCTACAGACTGACTGCCATACTAACTGCTATACAGACTGCCTGCCGTACTAACTACCATACAGCCATACTAACTATCATACAGCCATACTGACTGACTGCCGTATTGACTGACTGCCATACAGCCATACAGACTAACTGCCGTACTAACTGCCATACAGCCATACTAACTACCATACAGCCATACAGACTGACTGCCATACTAACTGCCATACAGCCCTACAGACTAACTGCCATACTGACTGCCATACAGACTGACTACCATACAGCCATACAGACTGCCAGCCGTACTGACTGACTGCCATACTAACTGCCGTACAGCCCTACAGACTGACTGCCATACTGACTGGTGGCTAGGTCTGTGGCTAGGTCTGTGGCTAGGTCGGAGCCCTTATCAAAAGTGGAAAAGAAGTGGGAAAAAAGTGGAATAAAGTGGAAAATATAGGCTATATAGCCAACCAGAGCCCTTGGAATTGCAAGGTACATGATTAGCCTATTTAAGTAAAACTAACCCAAAAGGTTTTCCCCCCCCAAACCCCTTCTAAGTCCTTCCACTTCGTTCCTCGTGTCAGTCTGTCCAACGTTAACGTTAGCTTTTTTGTTATCATTACTACGTAATGCAAAAAACCTCCGGCCACAAACGGTAGTGCAGGGTACCTGTACCCTGAAGCCCGTGCCCAAGGTGTCTCCACTTGACAGCTAGAACCACAGGGATAAACCATAAATTTAGAGAATCCGAGGTTGCAGATAACCAGTATAATAGCATCACGAGGATGTCCGCGAAATCGATTGGTTTTATTTTTCTAGAGTAAATTTCTCAGTCAGTCAACCATTCAGCTGTCTTAGAAAGCGTAAGTTTGGCCTAGGGCAGGGCGTGCGCATTGAGGGCCACACTTACACATTAGCTTACTCCAGTGGTCAAATGGAAGTAGTGCGGTAGCCATCATTGACAACAACTATCATGTCAACATCCTTTAGTTTCCTCAAAATGATACGGAGTTGCATTTATCAATTCAAGTCCATCGGCCCCTTTCGCTATCGTAATGTGTATCAATTAATGTCTCTTGAAAGTGTCCACGACGCTACGAGCATCGCGTCCCCCAGTCACCCACATTTCATGGCTGTCGATGACAGCATCTCCAATGTGAGGCGCATCAATCCCTCCAAACTTTTCCAAAAGCACAAACTGATCATCCGTCTCTGAAAGCATAGATTTGAGGTGCTTTGTCACCACCGCGTATCTGCTATTCGGGCTGTTGATACTCATCTCCCCTATTGCGTACTCCTTGTCTGGGTTTGCCAACCGATCGCAAGTGAGGATCAGGGAGCACAATCCAGCACCGAGGGCTGTAGCTACCGAACTACCCGAAATCGTATCTTCCCATTTTAGGAAGGGGATGACGCCCGCTGCCACGTCTTTACCACGTATCTTATACGAATACTCTTTTTCTTCCACGTGGCGAAGAAGCTCCCCGAACTCGTCACAGGCCGCTAATACTATAAGCGACAAAGTGGTCCCCATCCATTTGGCAGGATAAGCATTTGCAATTCTCGACCCCTCGTCATGGGTGCTGCAGGTCATGACGATGCCGTGTGATGTTGCTTTTTGAATTGCCTTTAGCAGAGGCTCATAAGGCTCTCCCACAACAAAGCTCATAGAGATAATGTCGACACCCCTATCTATCGCCCAATTAATGGCCTTTAGGAGCATAATTTGATTTGGTTAGCAACAGGATGCGTGAGTAAACAGTCTAAATGATCGGACTTGCGCCCAGATCGTTGACCTCTGATTATTGTATTTGATAGATGGTAGTAAGGAAAACGTACCTTAGCCACTCTCGCGGGCGTTATACCGAATAGATCCTCGCCAACTCTTGCTACGTAGATCTCGCAGCAAGGGTCAATGGCACAGATCAAGTTGGCCATCTGAGTCCCGTGGGGATCTGATGCGAATAGCCATGGACTAAGCCTCGAGTTTTCGTCCACAAAAGACCGGCCCTCTCGAATGCGAGGCCAGAGACTTCTTCTGTCCTCTTTGTTATCTTTCTTATCTTCACCGGCAGCTCCATGTTTAGCAGAGTCAGAAGAGACGGGTGGGATGCTTAATATTCCGTTGTCAAGGATGGCGACTTTGGTGGGTTTGTAGTGGCCCTTTTCGCGTCGTTTTCGTTTCACGTGAGCGTCTAGATTCTGAAGCCACCGAGCAAGTTTAGGGGCAACACGATGGGATCTATATTATTCAATCGTCGTTAGCATTCATCTGTGTCTTACCACATTCTAGGGAATTGTTAGGCTTACATCTCATTCAGGTCTGCCAACTTAGGTGTAGGGTACCAAGGCACAACGCTTACTGGGGGGACTTTGAGTTTAGGCATGTCGTTTTGCAGTTTAACTACTTCTCCTTGGATATCCTCCACCAATTCTTGATAGTTCCTGAAAGTGCAGGTTTCCTAAATATGTAGCTTATTAATGCGATGAAACTTTCTCTTTTAATTTGCAGTGGAAGGAAGTCAGACCTTAATAATTTTGATCTCAAGAGTGCCGAGCTGCAAGATAACAGGTTTTTCGTTAGAGATGGCATTTTTGGAATCAAAGTTGCAATGCGGATAATGTAGCAAAGCTCAGTAAATGAGCGGACTGTAGCGCCTTCGAAGGGTATAACTTACGTTTTCCAGTTTCCGAATCCCTTCAGGGCTGAACCAGTGGTTTATTGTTGCCCTGTTACCGCTTGAGTACAGATAGAGTTCTTTAAGCTTGTTTCTTGCAGGTTTTGGGAAAATGTCAATAGACAAATCGAGAACTCTCCAATCAAGAATCTCCACTTCGAATTTGACCACTTCGGCTGCCATACCGAGGTCATTGTGCGGATTGATCAATCGATCTGGGACGACCAATTTAATGATCCGCTTCACCTTCTTCTCGGTAAGCCATTGTAGAATCTTGAATACCTCGTTATGGTCGTGTTCAAGATAAGTGTTTTCCTTGAACGTCTCCCTATCTACCACTATCATATCCAAGGGCGGAAACTCAACGTATCGTAGCGTCTCCTCATACGCTAATAGTTCTCGAGTTCCGCTGTGTGAGATAAGAGAATCTACAAAAGTCGAGATAGTGTAAGGAGTTGGATCGATGCGAGAGATGTCGAAGCATAAATCGCCGACTAGAGTGAATAATGTCAATATGGGCTCTCAGGGATTTAGGCGAGGGCCAGGAGGGTTTGGGTTTTGCCTTGCGAAGGAGTGAATATCATCGCTTACAGGGTTCTATGCAACAGTTAGTAGAAGTTGTTAAAATCCTCTCTAATAAAGATTACTGCCGGGGGGATTTGCTTTTTCTATTTTGCTTACCATTTGATTCATGGAAAATATCTGACAGAAATTCCATATCATTTATTGTGTATATCAACTTATTGACAATCTTGTCACGGATCCTGTGCCGTATACTCCCGGGATATGTCGAGTTTCTTTTAAGCGGGAAGAACCCGGCCCCTTCGGATTTGCTTTCCGACCTCCACTCATGGTTGTTATACCAGAGAGGGTACTTAGCCTCCTCCTTTTTCATCAAGACACCTTCGGTGTGCAGAATTCGCTTTATGGCTGCCGAACTCGCATGCTCATCAAGAAACTGTTCGACAAATTCGTATTTCTGGTAAAACACCGCCAGGTGCAGTAAAACTGATTCTAAGTCCTGGGATAGGGCCTTATTGGGCGCGGCTTTCCATATACCTATTAGCCCTCGCTTGATGATGTTCTCCACAACTTCCATATCGAAAACCTCGCCCTTGGCCTTCTGAACTAAGAGTTCAACAATACGAGAAGCGTTGGAAACTTGGGAGATTGATTCGTCATCCTCCGTCTCGGAGAAACTTCTGGCTTCGTCAATCTTTCTCATAGCTTGAATGATGGAGGGTCCTGTGACGAAGGTAGATGCTAGCTTGTCATTTTGAAGAAAAATCTCCACGACATCAGACATTCCTTCTTCCAGGGCGTAATTAAATGACTTGTTCTCTTCCGGGGATTGTATGATGCCATCCACCTTGAGAAGCTCTTTTATCGTTTGTAAACGTCCGTATTCAGCACTAGTAGCAAGCTCCAGTGCTGTCACTCGAGTCTTGCTATTCGGGTCATGCCCTCGAACCGTACGTAAGAGTGAGTCGCGGTCAATGCGTTCCCCGGCCTTAATCATAGTTCCAACAACATTGGAGTTGCCGCATTCGACAGCCACATAGAAAGGTATTCTCTTATCTTTCTTGGCGGGAGCTGCATGCATCTTGGGAAAGACGCAATTCTTTTTGAAGGAATTGCCAAAAGCCGAGTTGTTATACTGATTTTGGAAGGCAAGATGCGGCCATTTGTTTATAATCAATTCGCTGATATACTGCTGGGGTTTTATGTCATCGGTCTTGTCCGGTGATATTTCGACACATTGGAGTAGCAAGTGCCAGCGGACGCAGTCATCAATTTTGTGGTCTTTATACTCCCCGTCGAGGAATTCACTGATCCCGTTATAAGCCTCTTCTATCTGCCCGGTTCTCAATTGTTTAACAACAATAGTTTTCATCCCTGGCATCAGGGTATCCAGTGTGTCAAATCCTGTCTCTACCGCACCGGTGCTCTCCCACCGTGCGTTCAATTCTAGCCATGCCTGATTTGAAGGTTTGTTGGTTTCCCTCCGAGGAACCTTGACGCCCTTGTTCGCTATCGGTCTTTCAACAGATCCCCTTCTATTGGTTATGTCCGTAGCCATTGTAATAGGATGTTTTGAGACTGAGAAAAAATATTGTGTATGTCGATTTTAGAGCGACAAAGCACTAGGAAAGGGAGGGTCACTGATGTTCTGCTAAGGAAGAATGAAGAACTAGATTTCGTCGAGGAACTTGACTACGAGACGCTAGCTAGCAAACCACACTGGGGGAGACAAGTTTGCTAGTTTAGCTTACTCGACCGGGGTATGAAGGTCGCCGACCATTCCGCATGAACCTATGCAGTACAATGTTGTTTCTGGCCCCCAAGGGTCTGCATGTGCATAAACACAGCCTCCTACTCCTGTTCAAAATACAAATGATGTACGGTATATAGCTGGAGGGCAGACAAATTGCCACCTTTCAGCAGTGCTGAACATTAGAAGGATTGTTAAACGAATGTATGGTAAACAGTGGTGTCCATCGTGTTTCCATTCCACATAGTGATACTCTATCCACTCTATCCCTCACCCTTTAACGTAGGTAGTTAGGCAACCAGGGGGCCCTGCAACCAAGAGGTGACGTACTTTACATCCCCAGTAGCATATGTTACCCCGCCCCAAGTCTTTAAGCAATGTCCTGTATCCATCGTGCTCCCAAGCCTTGAAGCTTATTTAGTGCCCTTTGTCAGGATATCAAAAGACCAATCACAAATTATCTATCTCCCTGAGTGAAAGTTTCAAGATCGAACTAATCCAAAACCTCTCGATCAACAAAACTGTACTATAATTCAATTCATAAAATCTGTCGTGGTACTGCTGTTCCACCTGTAGTTCCATGTTCCTTGAAGCCTCCTTTGACCTCACTTAGTGTACATCAAAGAGTGAGATTTTCAACGAGCCCCATTAAGAGCTTTCTCCATCTTGGCAACAATTTGCTGCAAGTTAAAAATAAGCTGGTCTTGTGCCGCCATTCTTGCTTCACACTGTGCAGCTCGGATCTCGAGCGAAACAAGCCGAGTATGATCGATTGCACGTAGAGGTGTTGTCTGTATAGGCAGGCTATTTTCGAAGCCAGGATGCGACGCAGAGCTCTGAGGTCGTTCTTTATCTTCTTCTGTCACGGCCGACAGCCTGTCATCTGCGCCCATAGCCGCCTTGATGTGAACATTCATTCTGGGCTCCGCGTCCAGAGGTTTTGAATCCGTCTTCACCTTCGGTAGTTCGAACCTCCCAAATGCATTCAGCCATTTAGGATTTAAGTTCTCATTGTCGTTGGGGTTCGTTATGAGAGACCCTAAATTCTCGACGTCGATGGATTTGGCAATATTAACACCTTCTCCGTAGCAATTATCCTTGCTGCCTTGCCGTGGCCTTGCGCGCCAAAAATGACTGGAGCCGCCCTGAAAGCCTAGCTTGTTTCCGACACGGCTCTTTAAATGGCTGATGGTCCCAGTATGGGCGTCTAAGCGGAAATCCACCAAGTACGGATCAGGTGACGGTCTTGATATGAGAACGGCGACCCGAAATTCGGGCGTGATCCCTTGTTTGTGAAGTTCATTCTGCTTCACCTTCCACATGACACCGTTTGGCCCCGCGTCCTCTTTCTTGAGATTGAATAACTTTTTGGACCTGCCACTATCAAAATCTACCCGATCCCAAGAAGTTTCATTCTCAGTACCTACCCCCAACGAAGCCTGATCGGCCCCAACGTTCGCCTCGACGCTAACGTTGATTCTTCGTTGGGCTACGGTTGGATTCCAAGTTTCAGGATAGCGGAAAGGTCCCCAGGCTACCACCTCTGGATCTTTACCGTTCTGGTCTTCAGACTTAAACCTCAACTCGGCTGAAGCGAAACCCACCTTGGTATCGCGAGTCTTCGTGTCAAGAACAAACTTGAGCACCACAAGTGTCATCTCATCGCGATTTTGGTTCCTGTTATCACCTGTAACGCTCCCGCGCCATCCATCGATCCACACCAGACGCTCAACCGTGAGATCATAGACGGCATCATCCTTGCCGTAAATTAGTTGGCCTCTATCGCCGCCTTTGCGCTCGCTTTTGAACGCGCCATTTCCTTGATTATTCGGTTGATTGTATAAGGATAAGCTGGTGCGGTGAGAATTAGGCACCAGGTTCTCGATGTTGGCGTCATAGATGGCGTCTTCATCATAGTACTCTTCTTCATCCAGGTCAAAGGGATCGATGAGCTCCAAGGCCATGTTGCAAGCTCTGTGTATAGGGTAGAATAACAAGGAATGATACAATGAACGAGGGGATTATTGGTTGTCATAGAACAGTAGTAATGCACATTACAGGAGCGAGTCTGTTACTAAGAAAACTTTACTTGGTCCTAGTCAAGCTTAGGAAGTAGGTGGTCACTGGACCCTTTAAAGGACGGACTCTCGCACCTATACAAACCAAGACTTGTAACCACATTTAGATGCCTACTTACCTTTCTCTTTAGCTGAAGGGGGTAAGCGGGATTTACGGTGCCCAATGCCAAGGCAGAATTTTTAGCCCCCAACATCCGCTTCAGCCAAGGTAAGCACTGTGTGTTTTCAGCTTACCAGGTTATGCAATGAACCATGTCCAAAATACGACCGTATGCAAAGGAGTTCGGTTTGCTTAGAACAACCCATGTCCGCCCCCAAATTTCCTAAAGTGTCAAATCAGTAATGGAGGCGCTCTCCGCGTCTTTCGGCTCCCATCTCTATTATACCCATGCACATGCTTCGAGATGCCGTGAGTTGGCTCTTATTTTCCATTTATACCCAGCCCTTATTCAGAGACTCTAATCACTATAAACGGCACTCTAACACCTCCAGGTCCTATATTTCTCGTGCCATGTTCAAACGTTTCAAGAAACGTGGCACCGTAAAAGAGCCAGCAAGCGATAATTCGCCAGCGACTACGACTTCAGCCGATAGCCGTCCGACTATCACAGCACACACAGCTAGTTCCAGCGCCGCCGACCCTTCGAATGATCCTGTCAATTCCCAGAAGCAAGTTTCACCTGCGGATGGCAATCAAAAGCTACCCACGGCGGTAAACAATGATAAGCGACTAACAGGGCCGATCGAAGACGTCCGCATCAGCGCCGATACTAGCAGAAGCTTGACTTCCTCACGCCTGCCAATCACATCAGCAGAGCTAACTGAAAATGCTCACACCGGCGCTGATATCAGAAGAGATTCGACAGCCTCACGTCCAAGTATCGCACTAGCAAAGCTCGGAGACAAACAAGAGTCATGTACATCAGCTTCCACATCAGATAGACAGGATGTGGTGTGGTGGGATGTTGCATATGACCGCCTGAAGAAGGACAAGCCTGAATTACTACGCTTATACGAATCGATCCTTTCTGTCTACTTATCCGGCAAAGCGAGTTTTCATGTTTACCCTTCGTTGTTGCCCGAGTCTATAATATCTCACAATATCATTGACCAGCAAAATCAGTTTGCTAGACAGTCGCAAATGAGGGATCTTGTTAAGCTTTGGCTAGACGAAGGCCACGATGGCAACCATGAAGACTCCCACAAGCTGACTGAGTCGTCCCAAAAACACAAGACAACGTCTGACGCAGGGTCTACTAGCGACGCGTCTATTGAACGCACTGAATCTCTCCAGGAAATACTGAGATCAGCTATTCGGGCATCAGCACATACATCTGTTATATGGATGTTCTCCTGGCTTGCTGTGCAGGTACAGTCATCTAGTTTCATTGGGACCCAGAGATGCCAACTGACAAGCCTTAAAACCACAGAGCTTGTTACATATTATTGAGCCTCAAGAACAGTCTATCAATTCACAGATGATTTCAGTAATATCGAGAATAGGATGGTATGTTGAACTACCTAGGCTTTTCGGTTACCATGACGACGGCAGAATTGAGCCTTCCCCAAGCAACCAAGGAGAAGCGCTCATTGATCTATACAAAGCCATTCTTGCCTATGAGATACTAGCCATATGCGGACTCCGTGAGGTCTCTACCAGGACAGATCGAATATCCCAGCTTAATGACTATTACATGGAGATACAGACAAGAGAAAGAGACCTTCAGCACAGCTTCGACCAACACGACTTGAGAAGCCTCACGACTCGGCTTTTTGAATCAAACAGGCGCCAATCATTGTCGACTCAATCAATGTCGGTAGAAGCAATGTCAAGGGCAGAATCACCAGTAGTCGCATCCTCAGTTGATAGGCGAGAGCTGCAAGAATTACTGAGCAAACTGCTCCACAGGCCGCCATCGCCCCTTAAAAAAGACGTGGAAATAATGATGCCCTGGCAAATGGATGAGCAACTCGAAAAGGCGCTACAAATTGATAACGATCTAGGACACACTCTTAGACGTATCTATGAATGGGCGCGTGAAACGGATGCATACAAAAAGTTGGTCGATTGGAGCCCGGCAAGCTCTTGTCATATACTTTGGATACATGGTGATCCAGGCTCCGGCAAGACCCTCCTTTTACAAGCCTCTGCACGGAGACTATCAAACTTAGAGCCGAGCCAAACCGACTCGGGTGGCCCTCACGTAGCGTATTTCTTCAATGAAAATGGTCTTCCACCACAGGAAGGAACTTTATTTCTTGTGAAAAGTCTCATAGCACATATCCTTCACCACCAGCCCTCTCTTAGACGACACCTAACGTGGAAGTTTGAGAGCACCAAAAGAGAACTTTACGACAACTTCAACGACTTTTACGCTATGTCAACTGTGCTTTACAGTTTAATCGGGGACCCTGAATTCGCACGAACGTACTTTGTGGTTGACGGGGTTGACCAATTTACGCTCGGAGAAGACAAACCTGGATCAATAGACGAAACAGGATCTGGAAGCCTTCAATCTGATTGGGGTCTTAGCAATTTATTCGACCTGATCTCCACGTCTGTACGAGTTTCGGATAAGGTTCGATGGCTGTGTGCTTTTGATATAGAGGGGTATCATGCACATCTAGGCTCTGTTGGAGCCACGATGCAACAACATCTTACCATCCGCTCCGACTCGACACAAATTATCGACATAACGCGGGATTATGCGGCTTCCAAGGCGGCCAGGCTTGCCGAAGAATGCCATTATAATAAGTATCTTGGCCAAGAAATAGCTAAAAAGCTTGGGATAATATCACCGGGCAATATGCGGTGGTTAGATATAGCGCTAGATCTCGCGGTTGCGATAGCGTCTGCGGCGCCTTGGAACATTCCCCAAATTCTCGCCCAACTGCATGAACTTGCACCAACAGTCCCGTCCTTGTATTCTTTGAGCAGAGCAGCTATTGATGGTAGCATGACACCTAATGACACTACTAATACTTCTGTCGCGAAACTCAACGCGACTCTTGACTCCTTGAAGAGACCGGACCAAGATTACTGCAACCGAATTCTTGCGGCTGCAGCCGTCGCATATCGACCTCTGCTTGTTTCTGAGTTGATTGATATCATCGAGTTACCACGAGCAGTAGATCCCGCAATGCTCGTGCACAATATGCTGTCCCCATTTCTGACGATAAGGCAAAAAGCACTTCATTTCAGGCACTCTTCGGCCCGGGATTTCATTCGGGAGCAAATGGATAAATCCAAGTTATTGGAGCAACAGCACTCCACTATGACGAAGGGATGTCTGAAAGTACTACTAAAGAATCTTGATGTCGTAAAGCCTGCCGCAAAGCTTGAAGGCGGGTCGGTAGCCACATCCATCGGTTATGCGACGGTATTTTGGATTAAGCATTTATCTGAGATGGACGGCCAAGACGTCGAAGCATTAACAATGGCTCGTAGTGTGCTAAACGACAATCTTTTACAATGGCTCGAGGTTTTCGATTCGCAAGACTTGCTACATGAAACTCTAGACATGATAGCTGGGCTTAATCTTGCACTCCAAGCCGCAGTAAGTTTCATTCCACAGGATTTCAATCCTTATCATCCAAATTTTCTTATTTCATTATCAGGCCCAATATGACTACTAACATCTGTATTATTAACAATTTAGCCCCAACAACCCATGAGCAAGGATGTAATTGAGGTATTCACAAGCATACAAGACGTCACAAAATTTATGCAATTCCACGGGAGCCAAAAGAGTTTGTACTCTGGAAATGCTTTCATCACACCAAAGAACAGCCTCCTGTTTTCTCCAGGTGGAAATCCAGTTAGGGAGAGATTATTGCCTAAAGAGTTCCCGTGGCTTCTTACTTCACCCTTGATTGAAATTAGCAGTGATGGTGACAGCCTGCCTCTAGTTATGGAACACGATGACTGGGCCCGCGGTTGTTGCTTCTCTGCGGATGGACTGCTTGTGGCATCATCTTCAGACGACCATCATGTCCGGCTCTGGGACGTGAAGACCGGAAGATTGCAGCATGTATTTGATGGGTTTGCACGCTACGTATATCGCGTAGTGATGTCAAAAACGGGACCTGACAATAGCGCGCTCATTGCGGCTTTTGATTCCGTAGTGATCAATGTGTGGGTGGTATCGACGGGTGGATTACTCAAGCGTCTGACCGAAGTTTCCGACAAGATTCATGAGGCTGTGAACGAGGGCAAAGTTACTGGTCCCCTTGAAAATTACACAGCAGGCTATATACAGGACATTTCAATAACAGAAGCAGGGGACAGGCTGGCTGCCGCCGTGGGAAGCGCTGTGGTCGTGTGGGATATTCCAGATTTTGATAAGATCCAAGTATGGTTAGACGGTGAAAGCGGTGTAAGGTGCGTCAGGTTCTCACCAGATGGTAACATTCTCGCATCAACTACCGAGGAAAATATAATCATCTGGAATACCATTACTGGCCAACCGATTCGCCGGCTTCCAGAGAGAGAATTGCAACTAAATGACTCGCCTATCAACGAACCCCGCAGCGACGACACAATAGGCCAGGTGGAAAATGACAAAACTTCACTAAATTCACAAGAAGAAAAGCCTGATAGGGCGCCGGGTCACTCCTCAACTATCGACGGGCTTGCATTTTCACCTGATTCTAAATTTCTCGCGTCGGGTTCGGATGATAGAACAGCACGTATCTGGGACTTTGAAACGGGTAAATCGTTAGTAGTGCTGGACTTCCACAGTAGCTACGTCAACAGCGTATCTTTTTCTTCCGACGGTACTCGATTGGCCACTGGTGCAGGTGACAGTACTGTCGCAATTTGGTATCAAAAGTCACCCGGATGCTGGGGCAACAACGACGTGCTAACGCAACCAGACCAGATATTAAAAGGACATTCAGATATGGTGTGGACAGTATGTTTTGCGCCCTATGGCAGTCTTCTAGCATCAGCTTCTCAGGATAATTATGTTCGCATCTGGGATACAAACGTGAGAGGGAAGCAGACCGGGGAGGGACAACCAGATCAGTCGATGGGAATTGCACAGGCCGACAATGGACCAGGGCACCGACAGTCTATTGGCTGCTTGGCCATTTCCTCTGATGGTAAATTCATAGCATCTGCATCAACAGACGGTGTTATCTGCCTTTGGGACGGCGAGACAGGCATTCGGCGGGCTACATCACGCCGGGGCCACGAACGCCAGGTCACGTGGATTGAGTTCTCCCCAGATGGTGGCCGGCTCGTCTCGACTTCATCTGACGAAACAGCGATCATCTGGGATGTAGGATCTGCCGAAGGGGTAATAACACCCAAGCTCCACCTCCAAGGTCATACTAACTGGTTACGAAATGCCGCCTTTTCTCCCGATGGGCGGCTTCTGGCGACGGCGTCCGACGACTATGATGTTGCTTTATGGGATATTTCTGCTACTGGCGCTGATAATCACCGAACGCCAAGCACCAGCAGTGAAGTTAGATTGGGGCAGTCCAACCTAGAGATCGAGCCACTCAGGAACTTCGTGGGCCACCGAGATTATGTCTACAGTGTGGCATTTTCTCACGATGGGCAGCGCTTAGTGTCAGCTGGCGATGACCGCCATGTTCTGATATGGAATCTAGCTGATAAGACTACCACAGTTGAACCGGAAAAGGATATGTTCGCTGACGATAAGGTTCGTGAATATATACGCGCGGTAACGTTTGTAGCAGACGACAGCAGAGTGATTTCAGTATGCACAGATGGGACTATAGCTGTGTGGAGTCCGGACTCGCCACCGGGAAAACAGTGCCGTCTATTGAAAGACAAGGCACCTGGCCTTTTCACGTCCATGCATATTGCCACGAAGCATCCCGACGTCCTCTTGACCGAATTCGGTGCATGGGAATTTGACGTCAGTGACGCCACACTCATGGAAGCAAAATCGATCCTGAAGTTCCGACCCGAATGGTCCCCATTCAGCATCGATGACGAACGTGAGTGGATCACTTGGCAGGGACAAAGATTGATATATCTTCCTGACCAATTCCGCCCCTCTGATCATGGACCTTACACTTGCATGGTGAATGGTAGTAGGGTAGTAATAGGTTGCTCCTCGGGCCAGGTTTTGTTATTTAGGTTTTCAGATAACGTGAAGTTGTTGGAGGAACATTTTCGCGGTAGCATATAACATGGGTTGACGAATTTATGAAGAACGAGACAGTTGGGGTCGTAGTGAATAAAGAGCCAGGATATCCACTAATATCCATCACAATAAAACGGGTAACTAGTGAGTCATTCAACGATCAAAGAGAATCGGATTGAACGTAGTCTCCCGTGACTTTATAGTTTGACAACTCTACGAGCCTCTATCTTCTAACACAGTAGCCATTTTTCGTAGAGGTAATCTACCTAGCCACAAAAGTCGCTGCCCAGGTCTGACTCAGGATATAGTCATATCAGTTTTATTGTATAAAAATCGCTTATATCCAACAATAATTGCTACCAATTATTCACTTTCGGGTCCGATATTTCTAAGTCTATTTTATCTTACTCAGGTAGGTAGTCACATATTCAATGATGTCCGATTGCTTACAACGATAATTACCAAATTCAGCACTAGTGTAGCTAATGCAGTAGCTTGTTATGGTTGAATTAGGTAGGTAACCCTGTAGCCCCTTTTGAAAGTATTGCCCTATACGGAGTATCTTTAACCAAAATCTCGAGGCCTAAGTAATGACTCTTACTGCAATTGATTCTAACGCTAAGCTTAGTTACATTTCGTCAAATTCGATTAGGTATATTTAACCACGGTACGACCGTTAACCATACCGCTCCTTGTGAGCAACTTTCTCTGACATGCGGTGGAGAGGGGGGAGCTGTCGTCCTTGTCACGGATATAATACGACCAATCTGCTGTTTCGTCTAGTTCCGTCTGTGAGTACCCATTACCTAGCCATGCGAAACGGTTACCGGCGTAGGTGATTTCAAAATCGTTTAGGCGAATGTTTTTCATGCACTCAACGTAATGTAATGTGCTCCCAGGCCAGAGGGCGGTAACGCGTCCGTTGTTTCTGTTCTTGTACCACGAATGGCAAGCGTCTGTCCATACTGTCCGATTCATGAAATAGTCTTTGTATCGTATGAAATCCTGGACGGCCTCTTCTTTTGGGACGAATCTCTTCATGTTGGTCGTTTGGTACTGATCGATTAACCTGCATATCCAGTCGACTTGCGTCTCTATACCATAGAGGACGGGGCCGTTACCGATAGGGCTATTGGGCCCTAGTATGGTCAAATAATTTGGAAAGCCGGCAGCGGCTACGCCTAGATATGACTGGGGATCGGTCGCCCATTTATCTTGTAGATTTTCTCCCATATGGGAGACAATAGGAAAGCGAGGGCGGAAGCTGGTGTCAAACCCTGTGGCACAGATGAGTATGTCAACGGGATACTCCTTGCCGTCGTCACATAAGCAACCACGCTCCGTGACGGAGTCTACTGTTCCAAATACCACCTCTACGTTGGGCATAGTAAGTGATTCTAAGTAATTAACACCCGGGGTGATTCGTCGACAACCAAGGCTGACGTTGGGCGTCAATTTAGACACCAAATTTGCATCACCGAGCTTTTCAATCATCTGGCCATGAACATAAGCACGACTCTCCTCTTGAAGTTTGCTGTTTTTTAAGAAGATTCCAAATGACCCGTTGAGTCCATTTTCAATCGTTTTGCGATATTCGAGAAGGGCACCAGACGTATTTTTGAAGGCTGACTTTTCTTCCTCATTAAACAAGCGCTGCTCCAAACCCGCAGTTGGTGAAACCCAGGCGGGGTTGCGAATGAAGGTGGTCACTTTGCTGCATTTATCTCGGATGGCAGGTAGAACTTGGATACCCGATGAACCATTACCAATAAGACCAACATGCTTTCCTTCTAACTGGGCACTTTCATCCCAGTTAGCTGTATGCAAAAGAGGACCCTTATAAATGTCCAATCCAGCAACGTCCGGCCAGCGCCAGTGATTAAGGACGCCTCCTGCGTTGATTAGAATATGGCAGTGATCGGAAATCACTAGGTTGTTTTCTATGTCCTTGACAGTGATGTCGTATTCGTCTTTGCCATTGTTCCAGTAAGCACCAACGACTTGATGTCGCAGGCGAACATATTGATGTAGGTTGTACTTCTGCGCAAACCCGTTGAAGTAGTCGCATACCTCTCCGGCTGGGGGATAAACTGAGGACCAGTCGAGTTTGGGCTCAAAACTCCACGTATAGTTGTGTGCTGGGACATCACATGCGCATCTAGCTTGGGTCAATGATCTTTGAGTATCAATGTATGGAGTATGGTCAAAAGATAGCCTTACCCTGGATACCGATTCTCATACCATGTCCCACCCACAGCCGCATTTTTCTCGTAAATTATCAAGCTTATGTTTTCGAAGTCCTTTTGAAGTTTATAGGCAACAAGCAGGCCGGATGCTCCGGCCCCAATAACGACAATTCGGACACGCTTTTCGCTATGAATAGGGCCATGTAGCCGCTTGATAGCATCTCGACCTGACGGGGTATCGTCAAATTGTGGTAGAAAGTCGTCTGCCATACTCACTACACGGAAATGCGTACGCCAAAGAATGCAGGACTCCGCTCACGAAAAAAATGCACAACGATCATTTGTAGTAGTTGTAGGTAGACGTGTGCGAGGGGTAACCCCCAATCATTATATAACCCACCTTCAAGATGCGCTCAAAGAAATCGGGAATTTGATTCCACATATGTTAGCTATAGAGTCCGGTCACCCCGCATGTCGAATGATGTTCCAAAATCCACTGTGCACTCTTCAAGAGAACTAACCAATGGGAAGAGTCCCCTCTCAGAAATTTATTGTCCCATCGGGTAGGCATACCAAATATGTCTCGAGCCGCACACATCTAGAGACTCTCTTGCTTTATTTGGCCATACGTGTCATGGAGTTATAACCGTCATATTGCGTTAGATGCGCGAGTGCGTTGCCAATTCGGGGGTTCCAGTTCGCTCAACACGTCTCCAATCCACTATTACATTTCTTAAGCTGCAGGTATTAAAGCTCTCAATAGAAATCCTCGGCTTACGACGATGCTAAGACTAGTTGGTACTGCTGTAGTTCAACCTGCATGATGAATGATTCATGTAGGTGACCCCAAATCAGGGATAGCTACTCATGGCATGGGTAACTGACTCATGTTGCGGTTTGTCGATTGGCACGGAAATCTGATTGGATAATATTAAGCAGCTAGGATAAGTAGGCGGTATCTTGATTGGTTCGAGAAACGGTTCCACTTGGCAGCCATAACATGCAGGAAGTGCTCAATTTGGATCGGCTCATACAACTATGTACCCATATCGCGCATCGCATCGCAGTTGTTAAGTCCATATTAACCATTTATAATATGATAAACTAGGGGCCGTCGTCTCGAATAGCAGGCCATAAGCTTTGATCTTCTGAGTCCATAAAAGAAGCGCTTGAATCCAATGTTTGAAATAGACTCGGACTTACACTAATATTTATGGGCACAAGGTCCGTTGGCTACCTATCCAGAAGATCCCCTGATGGGGCCTTGAATTGTCAGTCTATAAATATATAGCTAGCTCTATGGGCTTTCGTCAGCTATTATGGGGGCCATGAATAAGTTTCAGATAAAGCGAGGACGGGATAGGGCCTTCATTTGGTGGGTGTATATATATAGTAGCAAGTTTATTTGGATTTTCATCCGAGTTTAGTGGTGCTTCCGAAGATTGTCCAGCTAGGCACTTAATAGATTCATAATATATTAATTTAAAGATCACCTGCTGAACCTCTAAGTGTACGGCTGATATTTCTAAGTTCTGTAGCAATTCTGAAGCTCTGTTACGTAGTAAGGCCCCTTGTCTCTCTCTAGAAATATTTAGTCTGTAGAAAGCATATACTAGCTCAATTGAGATGTAATAGTAAAGTCTAAAGTTATTCCTGAGCTTTTGGTCCTAGAAAGATAATATGTTATTGTTTGGCATGGTACAAATGTTATGTAGTGGCAGTATGAATTAATACTTGCAACGCAATTCTTAAAAAGGTTTTCATGTCGAATATGTGTAGACATGTATTGTTACTTTGGATTGGAGCGAGTAGTGCAAGTGAGGTTGAAAGGGTCCTAATCTACTATTAGATAGCTAAGCAAGCCTACGACAAAACATAAAAGGGGGGTATCTAGGGATATAGGACAGTACAGAGATAGACTCACGATCATAAAGCTTTGAAGTAAATGGACTAAATTGCAATTATTTTTATTATTGAGTTCCTCACTTAATAACTTATCATTCACTCTCATTTGGCTCACTTTAGTGCAAAGAGCCGGGAACCTCATATTAGTCGAATGTCGTCTAAAGTGTTCAAGGTGCACTATGTATTGTCCCACAAAATGAGATTGACCAAATAATATACAAGAGTTTAAAATATCTTCGATGGGTTGATGCTAACGCACTAAGATACTTCACTTATTATCATCTTGCTCGGTAATCTCTCCTGGTGGTATTCAGCGCCCCATTTCCTTAATATGTCAGATTGACCATGATGGTTTTCGGCTCCGTATAAGTCCGTAGTACATGTATCGCGTTCTCACGTCCTGTACCACTTTCTTTCGTACCTCCGAAGGGTACCGACAAAAAGGATACTACAATAGCCACGGTCAGTAATTGCCATTTTGAAAGCATTATGGGAACGCTTCCGAGAAGGGCTATTCCCAAGTTATAGTCTTGTCAAGAAATGACCTTGTCTTCCAGAAAGCAGGTATTAAGTGATGATAAGGCCACTTACCGCTCACACAGTTGATACCCACCATACCGCTGTCGATTGCAGATGAAACGCGCATTGCTCTATTGATATCCTGAGTGAACACACCGGCCATGAGTCCATAGTTAGTATCGTTGGCCTTGGAGATAATCTCCTCCTCTGTTTTGAACTTGTTTAGGATCGCAACGGGACCGAAAATCTCTTTCTTGCAGATTTCGGCATCCTCTGGCACATCAGTAAAGACAGTTGGCTCAACAAAAAAGCCCTGTAATACGTGATAAGTTAGTGCATCGACTCGACTCTTACTATTAGTACTTACCTGATCACCAATTCTAGAACCGCCAGTTAATAATGTGCCTTGATTTCGCCCCCTTTCTAGAAACCCCGAAACTAGACAAAGAATGCTCATCAATAACAAGAAATAGTTCTCTAATATCGAATCTTAAAAAATGAGATCGAGATAGCTCAAAAAGCTGAGACTGTGAAGGTTAAGGGAGTAGGTACCTCGGTCAAACTGTGCCTTGTCTACTATTGGACCCATCAAAGTCTCGACTGCATCAGGGTCGCCAACGGTCTTGGCTCGTTCCTCCATTGCCTTCTTATATCCTTCCAGGAATTTCTCGTAGATACCTTCTTGAACGTACACTCTTGATGCCGCATAGCATACTTGACCTGAATTTGCACAGATGGCATTGACACACCAGAAGACAGCGTTCTCAAGCTGTGCGTCGTCGAATACAACAGCGGGGCTCTTTCCACCAAGCTCCAGAGTTACACGCTTCAGGTTGCTCTTGGCCGCCATTTCCTGTATTCTCCGGCCAGTTGCAGTAGATCCAGTGAAGCTGATCTTGCGAATTTTCATGTGGCTTGCTACGAGCGCGCCAGACGACCCATCTCCTGAAATCACCTGGAATACCCCCGGCGGAAAGCCCGCCTCCTTAATAAGGGTACCAAGGGCCAGTGCGCCAAAGGGTGTCTTCTCGGACGGTTTGAGGATAAAACAATTGCCTGTAGCCAGTGCAGGGGCTGATTTAAAAGCGGCGATAGCCATTGGTCCATTCCACTGTTATCCATTTGGAGTTAGCAACTCTCATACTTGAAGAGACAATCCCCAAGAGTCGAAAGGCTTTCAAGAGACTTTCCTGGCTAACAAGCGTCTCTGCTACTTACCGGAACGATACCTGCAGTGACGCCCAAGGGTTCGTTATGTACGATTTTCAGAAATCCATCGTCCTGGGGAAAAGACTCTCCTGCGAACTTATCACACCAGCCGGCGAAATACCGAAAAGCTTGAGAGGCTCCCCCGATCTCCATCGCACCGATAGAAGAATATGGCGCACCTAAGCTCAATCGTGTCAACTCAGCAAGTTTGACGCTATGCTCTTCAATCAAATCTGCAAGTTTCAGTAGAAGATCTCTCCTCTTCATCGGAGGGGTCTTCTTCCATGCCGGAAATGCTGCTTCAGCTGCAGCAACTGTAGCGTCAACATCATGTTCACCCGCGAGCGCTACGTCATTGGCTAAGAGCGATCCGTCTTTCGGATTGTATACTTCTAATTTCTTGGAGTTGTGCGCTTCAACGTACTAAAATTTAGTTAATTTAGGATATTTACTCAACATTGTGATAACATACCTCGTTATTGATGAACAATTGCTTCGGTAGATTTGACTTGCTCCATGGAAAGGCTATGTCGCCAGTGGAGGCTTCTTTTTGACTCATGATTACTTGCGCAAATAGGATTTTAGGAGAAATTTCTATTGGCCTCCTTGCTTCTATAGTAGTATAAAGGAAAGTGATTCTTACCTCGCCCCCGCAGACTTCACGTTCCTATTTAAATGCTGGTTTACTCTTTGTCACGCCATTCTAGCCCTCAAGCTCCGGCGATAAGCACCTAACAAACCAACAGATGCTACCTGCAGGGCTCCATAAGTCTCACCTTTCTATCTGCACCTTCATTCAACTTACTAATTGTTGAAGCAAGGGAGTCGGGTACACTCCACTCTGATACATATACATATCATCTCTCCCAGTTAATCTAGACTGACTTTCCGGCCGTCTATTTGCTCCGAATACTACTACAAATCTGCTGCACTTGTATGGGCCCACACTTCTCCTGACGCAATCCCTATGGTTTTAACAGAGGAAAGATAGGGCGAAATCTAGGATATCTAACATAAACTTTCCCGTAACTTCCAAGTTCCTTCCGTCTTGATGCGCGGGGTTTATCCCGCCTAGTTCTAAATATGGCTACTGCATTGCTGAGCCTTTGGTTGATATACTATCTACGTACTCAGTATGTAATTGGCTTGATAAGATCAATTAGAACGCTTTTGTATTAGTGCACTACCCCGCAGCTTTTCGCATTCGCAAAGAGCAATGACTTTGATATTCGGCCAAAGCGGGATCACTACGGTACACATACTTATATACCTCACTAACTCTACAACTCCCAAGACTATTCTAATAAGTAAATGAGATTGAGGAAAAAGGTAAGCCTACAAGAGGTAGTTTCAAAACTTGGAAGTGTTTATGGAATAAATGTTCTTAAAAATCGCGTAGCTAATTTTTTGAAATTGTATAGCTAAACTGCATGTGGTATGCACGCTTTGTCCCTTGTCTGTCAGTTGGTCGTTACCCAACAGTGCGAATTATCACAAGCCATATTATTATGGTTCATATAGCAAAGGTTCATATAATATGGTAGTATAAAATTTCAAGCAATTGGCCAGTTTAGTTCGCATTTGATCTTCTCTATATTGTATACTCTGAATACTTGTTGTATCTATCTACCTTTCTCCCTTTTCACTCCTATGGTGTACACTAGTAAAGTGCCTTCACACTGTTGGTTGGACATTGATCTACCCTCAAAGATGCAAGGATAACGACCGGGATCTGACCCTTGCTAAATCTGCACTACAAGCTAAAACAGGGATAGAGCTGACTTATACGGAGTAAAGCACAGTATAACCTCGAGGTGAAAGCATTAGATAACAGGAGTTTTTTTTTTTTTTTTTTTTTGAACTGGGGGTTTCACCTGGGCTCATTCGAGATATCAACTATTAGCATTGGCATGCATGCACATGCATGCTCTCGGCAGATATCGCACATCACTTTACTTAAGCAGAGCGTTAAAAAGAAGTCTTTTTCCTTTTCCCCTCTTGTTTTAGCACTACTAGATTATCACATGCATGACACCATCAGCACAGAATTACTTTAGGTATACCAATGCCGTAACTACCTCACGAGCGTGATCCGCTACTTTCAATGGCTTGGCGTAACTATCGGGGGGCGGCGAAAACCCTATAGTAGACGTAAACATTATGGGGGATACATTCTTGTTTGAGTTGTGGGGAGGGAATTGATGATGTTCGGAAGTGCCGGAAGCATTCTGGTTAAGGTTTCGTTGGTTAGGATGCAGTCTGGAGTTGGAGTAATAGTTCTTTTCGGAGCGGGGACAGTATTATGCTTTGAATAACACACCCACGCGATATCGGGGGTTTCACAACTATACTACGTTTTGTCCGGGACTTCTTCAATTCTGATATAGAGTGAAATTAAGGCCTGGGGCGTTATCTGGGCTATTAGACCAGTTAGGTGATGGCCGTGACCTCCTTCATTTCCTAGCCATTCACCTGTCGACACGCCAATGCAGTGTCAGCAGCGACATAATAATTCGGATAGGCCGCATAACATCTTGATAACAGTTGATAGTTTTTTCGACATAATCAACTTCATTACTACGCATACTAAGTCAGTAGATATATTAAGAATGTTACCCAAGACTATAAATCTTAACATTATCAACCAATATGTTGCGCAGAATCGGGATCGGCTTAACTGCCAGTCTAATGAGGTCGTATATAGTAAGCAAATTCTCATTCTTGGTGTTATTAACGGGTCCAGTGGATTGCCCCCTATAATAACTCTACTCTGTACCTTGGCGAGATGCGTCATCCCCATCCTCGCTAGCATAGGAGAGGTATATGTTCTCCCCCTTCTTGGTGAACTACCTCGCGTTATCCAGCTCTCTCTCAACGCTGGAAGATGTGTGAATTATTGTTAATGAGTCGTATCTGTTCAGAACGCCAGGTGTCCGCCTCGACGTGAACGTTAGAAGGCTCGAAAACAATGTTTTGAGGGTTCTCTAGGCTGTAGATGGGCCACTTGGGTTCTGCTCCATCCCACTGCCCCTGGTGACGCCATGAGTTGGGATCATGCGAGACAAAGAAGCTGACCCAGGAGCGGCTAATGAAACTCGCCAGCCTAAAGTAGCTGATTGGTTTGCCGGCGAATGGGAGTGTCAGGGACAAGGGTTGCTGGAGGGTAGAAGTGACCTAGTAGGGTGGTCATAGCTTATGTATTGTCTATATAATGGTTGGGTTTCCCCCCTAAATCTAGAGAGGAGACCTAGGAATCAATAATATTTGAGCCCTACCCCTATATTTACACTCACCAGTGACCTACTAGTGACCTAACTTCACTCTGGATACCAAATACCCTGACAGGGAGCGGGTGCAGTGGCAGGTGGTAGCCAAGACCCTTCGTGTTGTTGAAAACAAATGCAACCTCATGGAAATGCGTCGGCCATTGTTGTCCGCTGGGAATCGTCTCGAACCGGTAGCAATAAGCTGGAGATCCGAAACGTGCTAGTGCCTCGCATGTCTGCCGGCGAGGCGCGATGAAGATGACGTCACCTGCAAACGTAGACGCACGTTGATCTAATTCGAGGGCCATTCCGGTAAGCCTATATTCTAGTGAAGAGGTAAGGTATAATTATGAAGAGGACTACGCTACGACGAAGAGCCGGTGAAGAAGAAGAAAGCTTACAAGTAGGGTTTTGACCTGCGACACGGGGGTCATCAAACCCTATACAACTACCGTTCTGAGTATCAGGACAAATACCCGGCGGGTAGAGGTTCATTATCTTCTCTGCAAACTTGGGCGGCAATCCTAGTTGATATGGACGGCCGGTGAAGACTTGGGGATCTGTTATGGTTGCGAAGTAACCAGATTAGTCATATCAAGTGCCTGTAAAAGCCATCACAAGGTGTACTCAACCTCGCGCATTGAATGAAAAATCAAAATGTAATGTAAGGGGCCGAGGAAAAGGTAGCTCACGAATAATATAGGTATAAAAGTCTTCTGCCTTGTCTTCGAGAGGAGGAACGAACCAATGGCCCTCATTCGTGGCAGTCCCGGAGATTATTGGGATTTTCACGAAATCCCCTCGATCTAATTGCCGTGAAGGATACTCCCTGATGAAATCACCATCTACGACAGGAAACCATTTCTGGCTGATGTCACGCGAGCCATTAAATACCCTATTCAGCTCTTCAACGGGGGCAGTACGGAGACACGCAAGAGTGTCAATGGCGGAAGAGCAGCTTTCATCAGGGCAGCGCTCCGCACAAGCAAAGTAATATTTGACTTGACTGGCAAGTAACTTGACCAATCAAAACAAAACAAAAAAAAAAAAATTATTTAGATTATTTGTTAAACTAAGCAAACGATTATTAATTAAGCTAATTACTTGCAAATAATTCAAGCAATTCCTTATATTTTTTTAAATTTTTTATAAGGGTTTTTTAATAAAAAAAGGTTAGTTAAAGCTATATTAACTAAAGGTTTTAACTTACTTATAGCTTATTATAAACTTTTACCTACTTTTAACCTTTATTTATTTTTACACCTAAAATTAATTAATTTTGCTAGCTATTTTTAACGCTTTAATTTAATTTATTTATAGCTTTGCGCGCTTTTTTTTTTAATATTATTTTTTATCGGATTTATATTTAACGCGGTTAAACCTCTCGATTAATTTTACTTTTAGCTTAGCGCTAACATTTTTAACTAAGTTTTGCGACCGCAGAAGCAAAAGGCATACTAATATTAACTAACCTTTTATTACGGACCTGTTATATATTCACACTAAGGTATAAGTAGTATATAAGGTTTTTAATTTAAAAGTAATAATAAAATTAGTTAACAGTTATTTATAAAAGAAATTTTCTAGTACTTCTACTACTATTTAATAAAAAAGGCAATATAAATAATAATTAATTAATAAATATATTAATATAAAAATAAGTTAATAGCTAAAGAATTAAGCTAAGTAAATAACTAGATATAAGAAATATATTATTATATAAATATAAAAAATAATAATAGCTAAGGCTATTTTTTTAATACTGTTATATTTTAGATTTAATAAATTTTTAAATCTTTAAAGAAATTAATAAATTTATAAATTTATACTTTTTATTATTTTTTAGTTATATGCTTAGCAAAATAAAACTTATAAGCGCTTTATAAAAAAAAAACTTTTTTTATTAAGCCCGCTTTATAACTATAAAACTAATAGTTTTATAATATTATTTTCTTTTTTTTAAGGTTTTTATTTTAAAAACTAATTTTTTTTTTATAAGTATTATTTTTTTTTTTAATATATTAAGTCAGGTGTAAAAATATTTTTACTTTAATTAAAAAAAGGCTAAGCTAATTTGCGCAGAGTATATTTTTTAAAAAAGCTTTAAAATATTTGCTTGCTTTTTTTATATTAGTTTAAGCTTTTAAACTTATTTTTGCGTCGCTAAAATTTCTAGTTATTATTGTTGCATATAAAATTAAAAACTATATAATAAATTATTTATAGCAGACCTTTTAAATATAATAAAAAAACAAGCCTATTTAAAAAAATAAAAAAAAAAGCTTAAAATAAATTAAATTTATTGCAAAA
>MU380473.1:0-30912 GCA_022495085.1 Xylaria sp. FL1042
TGGTGAAGTTATTAAAGTTTTAATATATAGATTTTATATAGGAATTCGGGGTGGTCCACTTAAGTGGGTGGTCCACTCATGTGGGAAATGCGTTAGTTTTAAAGTTATTATTATTTATAAAGTTTAATTATTGCGGCTATTATATTATAAATGCTAATATTTTTAATTTAGCTATATATAAGCTATAGTTTAATTTTAAAAAAAATTTTTTAGCTATAAAAAATTTTATTATATTTAATTTTAATATTATTATACACTTTTATAAAATATTTATTTATAAGTATTTTTAACTAAAGATTATTTAAGCATTATATAATTTAGTTATTAAATTTAAAGATATATTTTGCGATATAAAATTTGCTAATATGCTAAAAAAAAAACAATTTATTTTTTATTTTAAGCTTAAATAAAAAAAAAAAGCTTTTAAAAAATATAAAATTTATTTTATTAATATAAAAGACTAAAAAGTTATTAATTATATTTTAGCTAATTTTATATTAAAAAATAAAGTATTTTATATATATTAACTTATATTTTTTAGTTTTTTTGTTTTTATTATATAATAAAATATTTTAAACTTATATAACCTAGGTAAAATTTTTTGCAAAAAATATATAATTGTCGACATTAAAACTTTTAATAAAATAAACCTTATAAATATTTATTTTATAAAGTTATAAAAGCAAATGCTTAATAAAATAGCTAATAAAAGCTTTATTATATTATATAATATTATTATTTTTTATTATTAATAGCGTATATATTTTTTTATAAAATAAACTATAATTATAACTACTTATAAAAAATAATATATTTTTAACTATTTTATAATAAGCTATAAGAATAGCAATATATATATATAGCGTTAAATAAATATAGCCTTAAATAATATTTAAAATATTAACTATTATTATAATAATATATATATAATATTTAAAAACTTTTTAAAGCATTACTGCGATTTATATAATATTTTTTTTATTTTGCGTTAAAAGAATATTTTTATAAGCTTTTTTAAAACGTTTGTTAAATTTTTTAACGCGGTTGTTTTAAGCTATATAATAGATTTTTTTAGCCTTTTTACTATAAAAAAAAAACTTAAAGCTATTATTAAAATATTATTTCTTTTTATTTTTTAAAACTTTAAGAAATTTTTTAAAATAATAAAATATATAAAATTAAATGTTTTTTAATTTATTAAAATTATTTAACCTTTTAAAAAAAAAAAAACCATTTTGCTATAAAAAAATCTACGTAAAAAAAAAACTAAAGCTAAGCGCAAGCAATAAGCATTAAATATTTTTATTAATACTTTTATAAAACCTAAGTAGATATTTTTTAACTCTTTTAAGTTTATATTAACTAAATATATTATTTTTTATTTTTTTTTTTAATTAATTTTTATATATAAACTTAAATATCTTTAAACTTAAAATAAAAGTTATTATATATTATATAATAGAAAATGCTATACTTAAGATATTTATATTTATAAATAATTTATTTAATATTATAAAGCTTATAACTTTTTTTTTATAAATAATTATTTAGCTTATAGCTTTTTTTTTATATATTTTAATTTTATTTAAAAAGACTTATTAGCTTATTAAAATAAAACTTTTAAGCTTTATTTAAATTTTTTATAAGACTTGCTATTAAGTTAATATATATTAGGTAAGCGTTTATATTTTTATTAATTATAAAGTTATTATTAAGCTATTTAAGTATAAAGATTTAGTTAATTTAATAATATTAAGTAATAAAAATTTAAAGCTTATTAAAGTTATAAAATATATTAGCAGATTTAATTATAATATTTTTTATAAGCTAAAAAAATTATATATTATTTTAAATATTTTATTTTGTCTTTTTAAGACTAAAAAAAAAAAAAACTATAAAAATAATCTTAAATTTTTTTTAAATAATATAAAAAAATATTAAGTATAGCACGTAAATAATATAAGCATTAATAGTTTTAATATAAAATTTATTTTTTTTAAAAAAGTTTTTTTTGTTATATATTTTGCAATTATATTTAGTTTACTTTATAACTTTTTTTTATTTAAAAAAATAGCTTTTATTTAATTATTTTTTAAGTTTAAAAAGCAACTTTAAAAAAAATATTTTAAAAACCTTAAGTAAAAAAATATTATAAAGATTATTTAACGCAATATAAAACTATAGCTAGCAGATTAAGCAAATTTATTATTTTTTTTTAAAAATAATATTTTATAAAAAAGATTAAATATTTATAATAAACTTTATATTTTTTAAACATGCTATATAAAAGTGTTTAAACTATTATATAAGCAAAACTATATTAGTAAAAAAAAATTTTAAAGCTTACTTTTTAAGTTTATTATAAATAAAAAAAAATTAAAAAAATATTTTTAAAGCTATTTTTAATGCGTAGTTTTTTAATTATATAATTATTATAAGCTATATAAATTTTTTTAACTAATTTTAAGCTTACTATATTTATTTTATATAATAATTTTTAATATAGCTTTTGTTTTATTTAAATTTTATTAAAAGTATAATATATTTATACTATTTATATATAAATTTTTTAAAACTTTTTAAATTATTTTTAGTTGCTATAATTAAATAATATTTTAGTAAGCAAACGTTATATTATAAAAACTTTTATTAGTTAATTAAAAAATTTTTAAAATTATTTTTAATAATAAAAATTTTAAATTTTTAGCAAAATTATAGCAGTATATTTAGCAACGATTTAATATAAAATTATTTTATGCTATAATATATTATTTATTTATAAATAACTAAATAAAAAAATTTATTTTAATTATTAAATTTATTTTTAAATATTATTTTTATATTTTAAAAAACCTAAGCTTATAAAAAAATGCGCTATTTAAACTATAATTTAAATTAAATAATATGCGCGTAATATTTATATATTAAACGCTAAACAAAATTATTTTAAGGTTTACGCTTAACTTTATTTTAAAAATATTTAATAATAAAAAGCTAAATTTTATATTTTATATTAAAATATAAGACGCTATAGCGATTTTTTTTATAATAGCTAAAGTATATTATAACTATTATTATTATTTTATATTTTTTAACGTTAATTAAAAGGTTTTTTTTTGCTTTTATAAAAGCTATAATATTTTTTAAGTAGCTATATTTAAAAAAAAATTAAAGCAATAGTTTACAGGCTTATTTAAAATTATTAAAAGAATTAAATAGTCGGCTTATAAACTTAAATTTTTTTTTTACTTTAAAATATATAATATAATATTAATAGATTATTTTAAACCGGTATTTTTTATAAATGTTTTTAAAAGATTTTTTTTATATTTTAGCAAGGTTTATATTAAATTTTATATATAAAAACTTATTAATAAAAATTAATAAAAGCAATAATATTTTTTAAAATATATTAAACTAGGTTTAAAATATTATAAATAAATAATATTAAAAAACTTAAAAAACAAGGCTAAAAAGCTTTTAATAGACTATAAAATAAAAAGGCCAGCTAAATAAAAATAAAAAAAATAGTATAATATATATTTAGCTACTAATAAGAGCATCGGCATTTTTTAAAGAGGGCACTTTATTATATGACACTTTTATGACCCCCGGGTCACATGATCATATAACCCATACTATATATATTATTATATACTGCAGTCACAACATTAGGCTTCCATCTCATCTACAACAGAATACAACACAATACAAGGATTGGCTGCCAAGGCTGCATACAACGCTACATTGTGTCAGGATAAACATGTGACGTCACCAATTTCCAAGCTCTGCCGCTTGAGGGCAACTTCTCGCTCTCGAACATGGCAGCTGGCACCAAAAACATCACAACAATTGTGCAAACAACACCCGTCCTCGGACTCAGGTCGCGCAGCCCAGTAGACGAAATATGAGCTATGCGACTCGAGCATGCTCTCATTTACGAGCAGCCACGAGCATTGCACGGCTGACTGGCTGTAGTAGTAGAAGCCCCCCCAATCGCGCCAATCCATACACCAGCCACCAACCCACCTTAATCCGAAGCCCGGAAACATGGCGGCTGTGCGGTCCTCGCTCGAGCTCACGATGCTTTACTTCTTCGTTTCGCCGAACGAAGGACCTCATCCAGGACGAAACCGCCCGTGAAACGAACCAGAGAGACCAACATGTCCACGAGCAAGAGGTCGAGGCAGGCATACAAGAAGCCACCAGGCAACAGATCAAGCGGCCATGGCTGAGGGAGGGCGCAGACAAGCCGCCCGTCGACCAGTCTCGCCGCACCATGAACAAGACCATGACCAAAGGTATGTATACACATTTGTATATGTATCCTACGGCAAGGGAACCACAACGGAAGATGACTGATCGACCATCATTCTCCCCTTTCCAGGGAAACTCTTGACGACACCGACCCGACTCCTCAAACTCATCCTACCGCTTCCCGTCGATGCCACACACGATGAGAATGGCAACAAGGGCGAGTTCCGTTCCCTCGCGCAAAATGAAGATATCCAACCATTAGCACTGCTCGTGCACCCCCAACAACCCCTCTCATATCTCGAACGCCTGATCCAGGCCGAGCTACCTACCGTCCGTGATCGCGACGGCCACGAAAAGATACCTAGCGTGCATTTCCTCGCCGAGGGCTCGGAGCGTGACGAAGAGGGCCAGATAAGAGGAAAGAAAGACTCCAACATCGCCTCGTACTCGGGGCTCGGCCACGAAGGCGTCGACACACCCACCGAGCATCAGGATTGGGTTCGGTGGTCAAGCAGCACCGAGATCGGCGACTTCATCCGTGACGCCGCGCGTGGGCGCGAATTCGTGATCCACGTCGACGGGCTCAACACGGAGATGCGCGTCGACGTGCCGAGTTTCAACGATCGCACCCACTACATGCGACTGAGACTGAGGCGCATGTCTCGAAAGATCGAGGAATTGGCTAAGATAAAGCAAGAATGCGACATGCTGGCGCATCGCGGCGCCCACCGCCTAGCACAGGCGGGCTTCGCGGCGTTGTCAGGGTGGTGGGCCACCGTGTATTATGTCACCTTCCACACCGACGCCGGCTGGGATCTCGTCGAGCCTGTGACCTACCTCGCAGGGCTGACTACCATCATGGGCGGTTATTTATGGTTCCTGTTTATCAGTCGGGATCTGAGCTACCAGGCCGCACTGAAGATTACGGTCTCGAGGCGGCAGAACGTTTTATACCAGGCGCGCGGGTTCGAGCCACAGAAGTGGGAAGCGCTCGTTCACGATGCCAATGCGCTTCGCAGGGAGATCCGCATCATAGCCGAAGAATACGACGTGGACTGGGACGAGACCAAAGACCTCGGCGGCGAGGAAGTCAAAACGGTCTTGGAAAAGGAAAACGACAAGAGGAAGAGGCGCAAATCCGTCAGCGACAAGGACGCCGCGGATGCCGACAGGGAAACCCAGCGAAAAAGTGAATCCTCCAACAATAAATCGAAAGGCGAGAAAGAATAAAGCGAATAGAGTCGGAGATGATACCCGGGTGTGAGTTGTGGATATCAATCACTAAGATTAATGACGATAGATTTGGGAGTTTACGGGGTCAACCTGTTTCGAGCATGACGATTAAATAGACGTATTATCATAGCATATGCGTTTTCGATCAATGAGAAGGCTTCGGCATGGAAAGTTTACACCTGCATTTTCCACCCTTTTTTATTGTACGTTTAATTGAGTAGTTATAAAAAGAAACCTTTTCCCGCCCTTTCTACCCAAGTACTATATCATATCTGTGTCGTAACATCGCTTTTCCCCGTCTAGGGAGGGTACAACAACAAGAAAGTCTAGTTATTTAGTATCTCACCCAAGACCCTGATCTGCTCTAGCACGCACTACATAGATTTTGGGATAATTCGGCACTTGATTCCTCGCTTCTTATGTGAAAATATATTAGCTTTAATCGTGAATAATCGGCATGTTCCGCAATGCACTGTACTACGCATAGACACCTACAGTTAGGCGGCACCTAACCTAGGTAGGTTAGTGGCCGTTTGAGATATAGACATACCTTATACTATTACCAGTACTCTCTAACAGTTTCATCGATATAAGTCAAGCAATAGTCAAAAACCCCTCGTTTATAAATCGTGGTAAAGTGTAGCACATAAATTATAACACCATTACCATAAAACATCTCCCCACTCAATATTCAAGTCGGCTTGGAGACACGGTTGGTTGGTTTGAGCGCCAAGGGTGGCACAGCGCCGTTATGTGTAACAAGAAGAACTACCCTGGAGATGGTCCCACCAAATAAACAATCAAGACACTATCTCACAAATAACGTTGGGGATTCCCCATTATCCGGCCTTCATACCTATCCCTTTGCCGGCGTTAGCAATCCTGCCCACCATACGGGCCAGCCCGATGCCAGTAGTACGCCATTAGTATGAACTACATGCTGCTTACAACGCTTTCCGTGCTTCATCATAGGTTCTCTTTAAGTCGCCCCAGCCAGTAGCGTGTAACTGGTACGATACTGTCATGAGTCCTTGTCGGCTCTACATTTTCTGTCCGTTGCCATCGTGAAACTCACGATATATCTCATCTCACTTTAGAAAATAATAACATTCAAACGATACTGTCACACGATAGCAGCTTAATCATTTGTGTTTCTGAACAGGGGCAAAGTGGAGTGGCCTCGATACTAGGATCTCTCTATTCCTATTGTGGCTTCATGGCCCCCTCATTCGTCCACCTGCCCGATGGGCAGACCTACACTGTTCAGCCCGTCTTTGGGGGCCTATTCTTCAAGAATAACGAGCTCAACGTTCATCCTACGCCCTTTCCTGCCGGGTGGACAGTGGCGTTGCACACAGAAGATACCATTGAGCATAATGCCCAGTCTCTTACTATTAGTGATGACAACGGGGATTCTGGGCCCTCGCAAAGCCACTCGCATCCCTACCACCGGCCTACCTTACAAAATGATACTATATTCATCTCCTCCATCTCCAATCCTTCCAGCCACGATTTTAAACCCCATGCAAGTCCGTCTCGGCAGATCGCCTTGATGCTGTGGGTATCGTTATACTGGTACTTTCAACAGACAGAGCCCACACCATATCTTGATAATGAGCGAACCAGGTTGACTCCCACGGAGGCCAGGCCGAAGGGTGAGTGGTGCATCAGGATCAAGCCCGAGGGTATTTTCCACAGTAAGAACATGATCCCAAAGCTGGAGAGAATGGGCCTCGTAACGAGCTTTGACACTTCGGTGGGCTGCGGACTTGACGACAAGGAACAGGAGTGGGACCAGGTGTTCGTCACTAGACGGATGTTCTGGCAAATCCACAGCGGGATATTCCTCTTCACACTACAGCCCTTAAAGACACAACACCCATCGGATCCAGCATCCCCGGTCACAAGCAGACCGACCTCACCAGGACCAAATGACACGCCACAGAGGCCTACTTCTCCTCTCTCCATTTTACCGAGCATCGTCACCGCTGACATGCCCGGAGGTCCAGTACCAACCACACTAGCGACCACACCGGCTTTTCCTGTTGGGCCTTATTACTCTTTGTCGCACCTACCAACATACTATCCCCCAGCTCCTCTACAGTACGTCATCACCAATAACACACGACATCCGCGTCGACAGAAACCACCCCGTATGGGAGAAACCTTCTACGCCCGGTTCGTTCCCAGTGTAGGGAAGTATCTCTCCTTTCGGGTAGCATCACTTTCAACGGGGCCGGTTCCTCACCTAGGACCAATCGGCAAAGCAGAGACAGACAGCGAGCACGCGCATCTCTGCTTGTTACCAGATCGCTCGCTACTACAAAGTTGGCTATCAAAGCCGCGCGTCTCTGCGTTCTGGGGCGGATATCACGAGAACTTCCTCTCTGACGCCCTGAAATCGCAACATTCTTTCCCGGCCATCGGGCTCTGGGACGGGATCCCTTTCGGCTATTTCGAGATCTACTGGGCCAAAGAGGACGCATTAGGTCGACACATGGGCAACGACGCGGATGACTTCGACAGGGGAATGCACGTCTTGGTTGGCGAGGAGTGGGCGAGAGGTAAGGTGGCTACGTGGCTGTCGAGTCTCGTTCAGTGGTGCTGGCAGGCAGATAGCCGCACCATGAACGTCTTTCTGGAGCCGAGGGTGGACAATACGAGGTCGGTTATCCTCCTGGCATATGAGACGCCCATGCGATGACTAACTGATATTAGGTTTATCGACCATCTTCAGAGTTCGGGTTTCGCGAAAGAGAAGCAACTCGCGTTTCCGCATAAGCAGGCATGGCTCTGTCGACTTAGGAGAGACGCATGGGATGGGCCGGCGCTGTGAAGAAAACTGATGGTGAGACAGATATACTATTACATAAGCTACGAATGATAAGGCGCTTAGGCATGACTATGATAACGCAAGCGTCCTTTAGAGCCGAGAGTCGCGAGACTTAAGACTCAGAGGTATCTACATTATGTAATCGGACACGGACACCGGACACGGCCGAACTGGATAACGGGATGGCAGCTGAGTAATTGATTACCTATGTTCGGTACCGACCGCTGACTGGCGGATTACAAAGTGAATGCTAATAAAACAGTTGCCATCGGATCTTATACCTTTTCCCCCCGAACATTTGATTTAATTAGAATATTTTCTAACTCTCAAGAAGTATTTTGGCGGATGATATAGGACTAGGTAAGTATTAAAAATAACCGATAACTGTAATGCTGGTATACCTACCCCCTACTTAGTACTACTAGTACCCTGTAGTACCCTGTAGTACACTGTAGTACACTGTAATGATATCAGATATGGAGGGGTGAGGCTCGCCCGTAGATAGCGGCCGCTCGGGACCGATGGCTCGCCCCACCATGAAACTCCCCGGTTGGCAACACCGTCATCGACTTCATGTGGGCTGTTCGGGGAACCTAATCGCATTCTCTAAACTTACCAAGCCGGTAAACTTCCTAATTTATCTACGGCATTCTACTACATGCTAGATCATGTCGCCTACTTTTCATGGGATCTTGAATTGAGATACAATCGATATTGTTATTAAATATCCAGATCGTCACACACAGACAGCAGGAGATCAGTGCACCTCTGTCCCCTCATCCACATCCCAAGAGCAATGTGCTTATCAAGGTCTCGCTCTTGAGACAAACCTATCATATCTATTTCTAAGACTCGTACACACAATAGTCATCATGGCATCTCAACTACGCAAGATCCTCGTCGTAGGCGCGACAGGCCAGCAAGGCAGCTCTGTGCTCTCGGCGCTCTCAGAGCTCACCACCACATCAAGCACTCCATCAAAACTAAAGATCCTCGCATTAACGCGCAAGGCGTCATCAAAGAAAGCACAGTCCCTAGTCCCGAAATACGGGAAGACGCTGAATCTGGAGTTGGTAGAGGGCGATACCAAGAACCCTGGGCCCATCTTCGCAGCCCACAAGGACATCGACTCTGTGTTCTCGTACACGACCATGCCTGCTACCGAGGAAGAAGCACAGGCGAAGCCGCTTATCACGGCCTCGGCGAAGCATGGCGTGAAGCACTTTGTGTTTAGCAGTGTGGAGCGCGGCGGCGATGAGCGCAGCTGGGAGAACCCGACTGATGTGCCCCATTTCATCACGAAGCATAATAGTAAGTCCTTGCTTTTACTTAATCTAGAATATTAGTTTCTATCTTCATTAAATGCAGCCTATACCTTGAGATAAAAAATTTGAATCTCTCAAATCTCTAGAGCTGCAGACTTTCTAGGAAGCTCTATCGCTCAAGGTGGAATAGAGTAACAAGAGGAAGACATCGATACTGATAGTTTCTCATAATAGTCGAGCTTCATCTCCGCAAAACATGCCAGGAGAACCCATCAATGAAATACACCATCCTACGTCCCGTAGCCTTCATGGACAACCTGAACCCCACATCCGGCTTCGGCCCCATAATGGCCGCCATGTGGCAGACACTGCCGCGAGACAAGAAACTACAGATCGTCAGCGTGCACGACATCGGCCTCTTTGGCGCCAAGGCCCTGCTTGATCCGGAGAAATACGCGAACCGCGCCATCGGGCTCGCGGGCGACGAGCTGACGCTCCTCGACGCACGCTCTATCTACCGCAAGGTCTCCGGCTCCCAGCTACCACAGGCGTGGACGATCGTAGGGTACGCCATACGCGGGCTGGTCCCGGAGATGAGACGGATGTTTGCGTTCTTTGAGAAAGAGGGGTACGGTGTTGATATTGCGAAGCTCAGGGCTGAGGAGCCGCGGTTGCAGGATTTCGAGACGTGGCTGAAGGAGAGCAGTACCTTTGAGTTTAGCAAGGGGAAGAAATAGGGGCTGGACTAGCTTGGGAAAACAAAATAGTGAACTTTCAACTCTGCTCTTGTAGTGTATTCCTAAAATGCTGTATGTTTCGGTCTGGAGACTTAACTTGCTTGTTGGTTCGGTGGGATTTCCTAGGTTTGCACGTGGCTTAAACAGGTCGGATAGTTGTATTAACAGAATGGAATAACTATAATGAACACAGTATAACAAACAAGTTTCAGGTTTATACCAACTGTTTCGCCTGTACTACCGTCGTCTGATTCCAGCTTCTCATTAGAATGTTTGCTTTATTGTTTGCTTTTAGTCTTGCGGGAGCCTGCATACCATTAAGTGACGGAGCTGAGTTCTGAAACTGATAAGGGATGGGCTTGGTAAAATAAGCGCGGAATAAGCTACATAGATTGTCTTATGTGGATTCGACGTCGATCTGTGGCGTGATTGTTGGGACGTCGTTGGATATCGCAACTCCGTCCTAAACCTGAAGCTACTTAGGAATCCCTTGCATGGCAACCTACGGTGCATTGAAATAGAGTGAGTAAGTTGAAAAGGGGTTAGTTCGGTCGCTTGATTGTTAGGTTAATCTACATAGAGCTAAGATCAGGGGTATTGGGGGATACAGAACTCGGGGTAAGATAGAGCTAGTGTTTCTTTCTGTTGAGAGAACGCTCAAGAGTTTGGCTGTCTCATTGGCCTACGAGGTATAGGTTCGCCTTATCTCCTAAGGTAAGGGCATTTTAGACGCGCTTCCATTTGGGTCATATAATGAGACATTGGTAAGATGTTGTCAGTGTGGGATATCACCAAGTAATTCAAACACAACGTTGGGTCTTCGTATGAACCGTATAGGTATATACATCACAAGAGGTATATAAGAGAAGTAGCTTCGGACATAGGATCTAAGCTCATTATAACGGCGTTAAGTAAAGTAGGGAGGTATATGTCAGCGTTTGTATAAAACAAATCAGTCGTTTATCGCCGTTGACCGAGAACAGTTATTCCATTCAGCAACCACCCAAGTCACTGAGGTGGTCTATATTGTAGTTAAGTATGATACAGCAAACTTGTTTGTTTACTCTACTTGCGGACACGTGATTCTTTGAGGTGGCCCGAGGGCCTTGTATTGTTCAATGCACATCCTCAATGGTGATAAACAATGGATAACTACGGTACATAGCACACCGAGAGGATCTATTGTTCGAAAGAAAAGCATTTCAATTGTTTTGTTACTCCGCGTCCGAAATTCAGTTGTTACACATCCAGTCACTGTGCTCTGTAACTCTTATCTATTTAAATACCTGCGCTCTCCCTTACTTCCCATCTCCATTTTTTCACAAACATCCCCTCCAGCCCCGTCATCAATCTATCAACAAACTTCACCTATTTACCAAGGGATAGGATTTCTAGAGCTACATCGTTAGGCTCTTCGGCTTCTGTTATCACATCATCGACTACATCACTACGATAATAACTAAGCTCAGTCTTCATCCTCGGCATTGTTGAAACCATGGCTACCTGGACCAGAGATGCTTTCTCCTACGCCGCCGGGCAAATGCAACATCTAACCATGGTCGACCCTAAGTGGGCCCAAATCGAGTTCGATACGATCGACGAAGCACTCAACAGAGGGCTTCTAGCATGTCTACCACAGGACCAAGCTGACCTGTTCACTCTCGACTTCTGGCTAGATCTGGAAAACCGGGCGTTTAACATGCTTAACGCGTCGGATGCTATTGTCTCTGAGCAAGGAGTGTTCCAGAACGGTGTGTCTACTTCAGACGAGTCTCCGGCGCGTTCCACTTAGGGAGTGGTTCCGCCAGGTAGATTCGCTACTGAATATTCACCGGATCGGAAACCATTTCGAGATACCAAGCAACTTGAAGTGACCAACATTACAACATACGACGAAGAGAGCGATGTATCGGACGCTATTTCCGACACATCATTCACACCACCCAAGGACTACCTCAGCAGATACGCTCGACTTGACGCCGAGGGTCGACGACATGTAGTCCTCCCCCAAGGCCCGGCGAAACGCGCGCCCAAGCAGCACAGATTCATTCAAGAAGACTCTGCTGGACGACAGCACTTACTCCCACCACCTGGATTCCACGGCGCAGCCGCCAAGTGTATGGATGAGTTCGACGAGTGGGAAACCGTAACCTCCCTCTCCTTCGAGCGAAAGCGCAATGTCCACGAGTACACCGTGCCCCGCGGCGGTGTCTCCCTCATCACGGTTGGCCTGGAGCCGCATAAACGAGTATGGGGTGAGACACCCAAGACTTGCCGGGCTTTGATCCTCCCGGAGAGGTACAGGACCAAGGTGCCACGACGCAGCTTCCCAAAGAAAAAGCCATTGGCGAGAGGTACTACGGCTGCATTCTGGGAGTCGTCGCTCGAGAAGGGAATCTTCGACACTGAGAATGATCTTCTGCACAACAGCCGCTGGCCGGTTAGCACTTTTTAATAAAGCCTAGAAAAGAAAGAGCTTGGAGCTTCTGGGCGCTTTGGTCAAGAGACAGAGGCATAATAATACACAACTACATACTATCGAAGCAAGGACGTGGCGAAGATTGGTATCGCGGACTGCTGGCGGCTCTTAATCAGAATCTCTTCACATATTTTGAGATGTTTAATAAGAGATTATGAATTTTTTTCTATCTTTGTCGTAAGGGAACAAATCTACGATTGACCAGTGGAGTTAGGAGTTTACGAATTATCACGAGAAGAATGGTGCTTGGGAATGATAGATTAGGTTTATCTAGTGGAAACCAACCCTCTAATCGAGGGCTCAGGGTATGAAAGACTTATTTAAACTACTGCGCTTTGTTGAGTGAATAATATGACTAATAATGAATATCATTGCCGCGAAACGTCTCATTCGTTAATTATATGTTGTGTATCAGAGACTAAGGCTTTTCTATACTCGTACTCGGCGCTATGATTGACTTGCTTCAAATTAACATTGTCTATGATTTCATATCTATATTGCGACCTTTTCATGAAAACAATACTATTGTTAAGATACATAGCTGCTAGAGTGGCTATAGAGTTACAAAGGGGACAGTAATATCAAGGATAAAGACTCATTGTCAAATATCTGTTCCCGGCTCGAATACAGCAAATCAAAAGTCCTGCGGGGTCTCTACCAATCCTAATTCCTGGTCTAGATAGCTTTCTGGTGAATCACTATGCATAGTCAGTTGCTTAAGTTTATGCGCTAGTTTGGGATATTATAGAGACTATGTAAGAAATGGTATTCTACCCTCGCTCAACTAAGACAATGAAAGCTCTTACAAATTCTCAAGGCCAATAGCTGTAGCTACACTTATCAACTCTAGCATTAGGGTAAATGACATTTGACGGTCAACGGACCTTGAGCTCATAGATTCACATCATAAGTCCAGCCTATCTTTTAGCCCCCTATTCATGCTTGTGGTAGGTATTAGATATGAGCCGGGTAGTGTAAGTATAAGTACAGATCGATACATTTTGGTGCTATGAATTGAAGCCATTGTGTTAGGCATTTTTGTCCTCTGGTTTTGCGTTGCTCTTTTGCGATGGTGAATAGAAAAGAGGCGGTTCGCCCCTTTGCGCCCGCCACTTGTTTGTTGATTCACAAAGCTCCCAACATCCCTCGAAAATCCACGCCCATGGAGATCGAGCAAAGTCTTCTGTTACTTCCCAGCTACGAGCGTCCCAGGACACGCCCCATACTAGGAGTCCAGCATCTCTCTTGTCTCCAAAACCTCCCATAGCACAACAAAGTTCATCTTGGTCAATACACTCTATCCCACTTCGGAACAGGTTGTCCCTCATCCGCGGCATTGGAAGAAGATCAAACCAGGGGTGATGAAAAGTACGACGTTGTAGATCCGTTGGCTGCAGCCCGCTAGGCAATGTATCATCCTTCAGATTTACACTGGATGGCCATGGCCCTGCTGCATAGAAGTGAGAGATGGCGTCATCCTCAAATTGGTTAGATGTGAGACCGAGGACTCCGGCATTCGCCATCAATGCTCGCACAAAATTGAACTGCACTAGACTAGGTAATAGGGCTGGTCTTGGTGCCTTTACCAGCCAATTCGTGTATATGAAGTCTTTGAAAGCGCGGACGAGCGGGTCGGTTTCCCAAGATTTGGGATCATGGGTTTTTATTATCTCCCAAATCTTCTCGATTTCTATGCATGGCACCCAAGTGGCCTGGATATGTCTTAATATGAGGGACGAATCTGTTTGGGTGACATTCGCCTGATTGTGAGCTTCTATGGAAGGTTTTGCCTCGGTCCGACGACGGGATCCTGCATGAGTCAGGTACAGGCTCTGTTCCAATAGTGGCATACTTACGGCGGGCCCTCTGGTTGATACGATTCTGATACTTCCTCCTTTCGCGAGTGTTGGCTATACCCTGCCATACATCCTCCCGAGACCACGGTATAAGGGATGAATGGACATGTAGTGGGTACTTCGAAGGCTGGGTCATGACTAATGAGAATCTCAAATGAAGCCGGTTATGCGTCGCTGCTATAAGTTATAACCCTACTCGGTACACTGCCGCGGTGAATTGAGGAGATGTCGGCGAGTCGGGATATTAAGCGAGCCATGCAAGTGGGTGACATGTGCAGTTTATAGTTCATCTAGACCGACGCGTCTTGCAAGGTTGTACTGATACCTTAGCATGACAAACCGTAGACGCCAAGACGGAGATTATAAACCTGCCGAGCCCTGCTATACTGTACGTACCTTGTATGAGACTACCTTGGTTAGTATATTAATCTGGGTCGTTTGATGAGACGAATGGCAAGCCGGAGGGTTTGTATGGATTTCCCTTTACGGCCTGCCCCGCCTTGGAGCGGCTATTCGCATGCACTTGTCATCGACTTGCATTAGAGCCAGTCCACTGGCGGTGCAGCCGGTCGTGGAGATTTCAACTATATACACGTCATATGTCCGTAAACTCCGTCAGGCTATGCAAAAGACGTCCTCAAAGTCCGCGGCAACAGACATTCTTCTAATCTTACGTAGCTTTTCCGGATAGTAGATCGTGATAACCAATAGGATCAGCATAATCCAAGTATTGATTAGTTATCGGTGTATTCAATCATGGCTCAAGTCGTGCTTGTCCCATGTTTCTAGATAGCAGCATGGCACTGGTAATACAGTGCCGGTATTAATGGTAGGACCATCTGAGTGAAGTCCGCCATGTGCTCCAAAACTATAAATCGGTTGAATTTCTCGTCCATCCCTTTGTCTGTTTCACCTCTTGAAGCAGCCAAAAACCCTAATCTACCTAGGTATTAACAGGTCCTGATTCTTACAACCTTTCGCATCACCGAGACCAGCTTCTTTACCATCATGTCTATTTTTGTACCCGCCCCAGAGCCACCAACCGAGCTCGGTCGATACCGCGTGCTTTGCCCAACTGCGGGTGTACGAGTGTCGCCTCTATGTCTTGGTGCTATGTCAATTGGGAGTGCCTGGACCAACTTGATGGGGAGTATGAACAAAGAGCAGTCGTTTGAATTGCTCGATGCTTTTTTCGAAAAGGGAGGAAACTTTATCGACACGGCAAACAATTATCAAGACGAACAATCTGAGCGTTGGCTTGGAGAGTGGATGGCTGCGCGGAAGAATCGTAACCAGATTGTCTTGGCAACCAAGTTCACTACCGACTACAAATCGTATGAGTACGGCAAAGGGAAAGTAGTCAACTCCTGTGGTAACCACAAGAAGAGCTTGCACGTGTCCGTGCGAGACTCTCTCGCCAAGCTACAGACCGACTACATCGACATCCTGTACCTGCACTGGTGGGACTGGACCACATCCATCGAGGAAGTCATGGACTCCCTCCACATCTTGGTCCAGCAAGGCAAAGTCTTGTATCTTGGTATTTCTGACACTCCCGCGTGGGTTGTCAGTGCCGCCAACACGTATGCCAAGGCGCACGGCAAAACTCCGTTCGTCATCTATCAAGGTCGCTGGAACTTGATGCGTCGAGACTTTGAGCGCGACATCATCCCCATGGCTCGCAATTTCGGTATGGCTCTCGCCCCTTGGGACGTCCTTGGATCAGGCAAGTTCCAAACTCCCAAGGACGTCGAAGAGAGAAAGAAAAGGGGTGAGCCGCTCCGACCCTTTTTCGGCTCCGAGCAATCTGAGCAAGAGGTCAAAGTTAGCGCTGCGCTCGCCAAAGTCGCTGAAGAACACGGCATCGAATCCGTCACAGCGATTGCGCTGGCTTACGTTCAGTCCAAATATCCCTGGATCTTTCCGATTATCGGAGGACGTAAAATCAAGCATCTCGAGGACAACATCAAGTCACTCAGCATCAAGTTGACCGCAAAGCAAATCGAGTATCTTGAATCCATCACACCTTTCGATATTGGGTTCCCGGGTAATCTCATCGGGCCGGAGTTAGGAGAGAGGGGAAAGGCCGAATCCCACATGGCTACTGCAGGTCATATTGCCATCGTTCGAAACGCTCAACCTATTCAACGCGCGTAATGGATGCCTGGTTGATTCACTTCCCAGAAGCCTGTTAAGAAATTATCAGATGAAGAACATTTTATAACTAAATAGAATGAGCTAGGTCACGAATCCTTTCGAGACAACTTCGGGAAACAAGTTAGTATTCAACACATGTCCTAGACTACGTACCAGTATAGAGACAGTCTTGGCGGGGGCGAATTGGAAGAGTGTTCTGGCACTTTTAGATCTCAAAGTTGACCGTGTTTGGTTGCTCGCTTTCTCGTGAAATGGCTATTTAGATTCTACATGAATTGAGATAAAAGTACTGGACTTAAGAATAGATGTGCGGTTTAATATTTTAGCAACAGGACTGTTAATAAGGTCATACAGTAACTGGCTTAGAAATACTAATATTCGAATCCTATGGCTTCTGACATTTTTGCTCTTGATGTGCTTATGGTGTTGACGTTCTTCATTTTACTAGTTGCTAGATCCTACACCCTTAAACTGCGACTTCATCCATACAGTGTAACGGGATCTACTTACTCATGCGGCGCACGCATTCTGCCAACACCATCTTTCCACTCCACGAATTGGCCCTCTCTCACGTCGCCGTCCACACCACCCAATGTTCCCGCGGTACAGAATCCAAGCATGCGTTTCACGCGGTCCGACAGCTTGGGCCACACATCCTTGCGTAACGATAGGAAGTTGTTCTCTTGCTGGCGCATAAAGTACCGCATGAAGAAGAATAGGATGGCGGGACGCTCACCGGAGGTCTCGCGATTGGGTCCGGTGGCATGCCAAATCCTGGTGTCTATGACCAAGGCCGACCCGGCTGGTGCCGAGACAGCGACGGTCCCTTCTGTGCTGAAGATATCTGTGGGTGCTACCTGGCCAACGTGGGACCCGGGAAAGACGAGCGTGCCGCCGTTCTGTGGCGTCACGTTTTCGAGATAGAGCAAGATGTTCATACCGAAGGCCAGCTCACGATTCGGGGGCTGCACCCCGAGCTGGTCGTTGTGAAGTTGCATGGGTACGTTACCGGGACGCACGATGTTGGCGGTATAGGTATGAATGATGGCGTTCTCCCCGAGGAACCAAGGGACGAGCTCATCGATGATAGGATGGTTCAGGAGGTCTAGAAACTCTTCTCCTTTGTTAACGAGGGTCCAGATACGTTGGTTAGGTCTGTTGGGGCCCCCGTCCGCTTGGCCTATGCCAGCTTCTCGCTCTCCGGCGGCCTGCTCTTGGACGGCCTTCTTCATGATGGCGACTTGTTCCGCTGTCAAGACATCCTTGGCCTGTGCTGTGGATGAGCTCCGCATTTAACTAGAGCTGGTGATAGTACGTAACAGGGACGGCAATCTACTTACAATGCCGTATCCGAACTCTTTAATGTCGCGCTTGACCTGATCGATATCACTCGGCTGCGGGAGGCGTTCGAACTGATCGGCAGGTTTGGGCGGCAGGGGCGGGTGCGGAGACAGCAAGTCGGCAAATTTAATGGCCACAGGGGTAAGACCCATAGGTAGCAAAGCCTGGTCGAGTATTCCATCTTTGAACAACGCGTAACGCGGCTCAAGCTTACCCTCGTAGAACAGTGAAATGTACTCGGGTTTGATCTTCAGCCTGGTATCGGGCTCATCGTCCGTCGAGTCTACGATTTGGGCAGTGCCCGATCGTGCGTCGATGTAGAAAGGGGGCTTGTCGCCAAAGCGAACAGAGAGCAGAGCATTGAGCTGACCAAGGAGGGGAAGCTTCTCCTTGATTATCTCGAGGGCTCGCTTAACATCGGTTTCAGCTTTATCTGCGAGGCCGCTGTAGGACTGTGAGCTGAAGTCCAAGCCAGGGGTGAACGTCTTTCCAGGAGCAACTCCAGCCATTATAACTGTTATTATTGATTAATGCAGACCTTAAGTATGGAGCAAGCAACAGAGAGGGTTTGTTGGAGAATGACGATTCTGAACTCTGCGAGGCGTGCGGGGTTGTAGAACCTATATCATGTATACCATGTCTGATATCCTAGAAGCAGGATGACGCACCCGAGACTATCAATACAATGCTTCTCTGTTACATTTTACTGTATAACAAGATAGATATCCATCCACGTTGCATAGGGTAAAGACGGGATGCGCCCAGAGTGTCACAGTTCCTACTGCTGGTAATTCCAGTATTGACTATTATTATTGCACAAGGAGAGACGCTCTAACTACGCTAGCGAATCTATCTTGGTAGTATATATAGCACAGGCCATGGTCCGTGCTATCTCTCGGCTTAGGCATTATATAGTTCTGTGACGATAGAGGCTGGTTCTTTACCGTGGAGATAGTAGGTGGAATTCTAAGAGATAAATGACATTGATGACTTATTTATTGTTATTACTTCAATAAAATATTCCATGGTTTTTCATATTGCTACTTAAAAAATACTTAGTTACTCTTTAGTTTCGGGCACCCGCCATGTTTTGCGAGAAAGATCTGATTCTGAGTTTGAACGGCTTTCATGTTGAGGGCCGAATTGTCCGAGAGGCACTGGTTTGGCGGCTAAGGCCGAATTTAAAGCTTCTCCTTTTAACATTATCATTTGGACTATCTAAATTCTTCCGCAGCGAATTGGTTGGAGGTCAGCCTTATCTTGCAGCGCCTCCCAAATGCCAAAACCTATCTGTCAGACGTGTTGCTACTGACTATGGAGCCATAGCAGAGAGATTGTTCGAATGTTAGCAATCAATTCGAGGTTGTGGACTCTCTAGGAATGCGGAAAACCCCATGATTCCAGTGGTGGCCGCGTCGGCAACATAAATTAATAAAAATCTAGATGACGATGGGATTTTAGAGTTGGTAGGGGCTTTGAGAATGGCCCGGAAGACTTGCGAATGGCACTAACCGGCAGTAGTTACTTGGTGCCTCTAAGACATTGGGACAGTCTACGCCTTTAACGTGACGACAGCGGCCCATTATAGACAAAGCATTAATATATGCGAAATGTCCTTGTATCACAGGGTCCACCCATACCTGCAACCAATACAACAACCAAGCCATTCCTGCCTTAGTCCAGGTTGTCCCTATTTTTATACGTAAAAGTTTGAAAGAAACTCAATTCTGATTGCGGAAACTCCCACTAAGGTCCTTGCAATTACCAAGCCCACTATGGACCAGGTTCTCAGTTGTTCATTGTTTAACCTTTCCATAACCAACTCTAAAGACTTGAGAAGAAGGCCTTGGACTCGAACCCACATTATGGCGGCTTATCGACTATCGAATCATCTTGAGCATTTGTCCCCCCCAACACCCGCTAGGGCTTTTATGTTTATCGTGTCACCTACGAAGACCAAGAGCTCTATTTTGAAATGTATTTCCACTTCGGTATAATTTGTTTCTTCCTTCAGTTATGGATCACCCCGAAAAGCCGCAAATCCGTCGGATACATGTAAAGTAGAACACCTAAGATTCGTCGCTGGGATAGATAGACATCCAACTTGTTGCAGATGTCTCTGTACTGTTTGAGGGGAAATTATTCCTGTAACAAGGCTTTGATAGAATCATTGCTAAGGATTATATATAGCTCGTTGATAGGTGAGAACCTATCTTTCATGCCAAGGTGAGGCTGATTGTGCACTAGACACGATTTAATATCCTCTCTGATTGATCTCTTTACAGTGGCGCTAGCTTCTGATAAGCTGCTATTCTCAGTTTCCGGTCGGAAGCGAAGACTTATATGACCCTCTATATCCGAACTGTTGTGTCCAAATTTCCCTTGATGGTTGCTTTCAACTAAGTGTGAGTGCATGTTCAGTGATTAATAGTACAAGATAAATGAGCTAATAGTTGGTAGGTAAATGAGGAGTAACTAGGTAAGAGATAAATAGCTCCTATATCACACAATCTTAGAAAACCACACTATCACGATTACAACTGTCACTACATATTAAAAGAAGAGGGAGAGAGGGTGCTGATAAACCACCTGTATGATTGATAGTAACATTCTGGCGCACGACTGATGTGCCTCAGGCTGAGTATACTTTGTCATGTTATTTCTGCCTCAATTTCAGTTACTCATAATAGTCCATATCTGTCAGGTGAATAGGTGACACCCTAGGGTGTGCCTATTAGGCTGGGTCTATATATACAGGCTATCTCTCCCAACTAGCAGTTGGGAGGGATAGGGGCTATGTTGACCAATACACCCTATGGCTACTGGCCCCTTTCTACCTACCTGCTATGTGACTGCGTAGGCTATCCATTCACTCTGGGACGGAAAACCTGACAATATCTCAACCAAGAGACACTGGGGAAATGAAAAAACCTGCGCCCCGTGGGCCACCCTCCTGATGAGAATGACTTGATTGTCCTACGGTGTAATAAGAAGGCTAGTATTCAGGTGAGGCAACTGTCAGAGGCTAGTCTATAGGAGAGATTATCAGCTCAGCAGTGCCAGCCACTGCCACCCCACCAGGTGAAGTGGAAACGTATATCTGCCGTTTATAATGTAGCAATGACCTCTGCTGTAGCAGGCGCATTCCCACAGTAGATTTGCTCTAGGTCGGCAGATTTCTCACTTAGTCATAATCGCCGCAGATCTCGACTAAAAAAAAACTGCCTTGAAACTAGGTAGAAAACAAGAACGTCAACTCTCTTGGTCTTATTAAACACTCATTTTTATCAAATCACGCTTCTTCCACCCCCCCGAGAGCCTGCCAAACTAGAGCAATGTTGCCATGCGAGCTACAATTCGTGAGAAAAGACCGAGACCGTGCTGTCTTGACGGAGCACCTCGACCGTATACCTCCTTGAGATCTATATTCGTGGTTAGAGCAGAAGTACGGCGAGAGTCATATCAGAGTATCCCTAAGGAGGGAGCTATACGTTATATATATCGATCGAACAGTGATAAATATCGCGTAATACATGAGGACAACCTAATTCATGCTAGAATATACACGTCTAACTAACGATTAAAGTGCCTTGATACATCAGAAGATACCGATACCGAGAAAATACAGCAGAAGCTTCGTCGAGAATTGATCCCGGACCTTGACCAAATACAATTGGATATAGAACGGGCCGTAGAGGTCCTGAAGCAAGCTCGGATGCGCAGTATGGGGATGAAGGGGTAACATCCCGTGGCTGGAGGTAATAAGGAACGTCTCTCTCACACTATAATAATGGAAGTCTGTCAGGGCGGCTTGTATCAGTAACACGGTCCTGCGCAAAAGAGGGAAGTATCAAAGGCGGGAGGTTTTAGTGACTTAAGCTGTTTGAATCATCTTAATACTCAACCATTTCACCACCGACATCATTAATTCCTTAGTGTAGGTGCCAGTGCCTCCTTTATACGAGAATAAATCTATGTATATACGGTAGTAAGGTCTCGATACCTTTGATGCTAGCTGTGTTTTTAAGACTATCTGCTTGGCCTTGTGAAGTGTCCCAGCACCACATTTAACGGGCATTGAGCCTGTGACCTTGAATAGAATAGTATTGGCTATAGTTATCTCTGGGGCTGTTGGTCTAGCGTAACCCAATCGCTCATTCCAGATCTATCCTGATGCTAAATCTGAGTGACACGTGGTTTCTGAGAGCTGGCCGGGAAAGCTCCGGATGTTAACACTGGCTTGTATTCGATGACTATTCTACTACTCTGTTGTGTCTCGTGGTCTTCATCGAACCGTATACAGTAACACTAAAAATGCCTATAGTTCCGTTCATATGAAAGTGGTCTTTAATAAGACCATTACCATATAGCGGCATTACTTTGATTGGTTGAAAGCAAAGGACCACGAGAAAGAAAATACCGGCGCTAAAGCAAGAACAATCATGATATCTCTACTTATGAGCTAGTCGAAAGCCTTTCTTCCATTTTGTAGCCGCGACTCCTCATATCAAAGTATTGACACTATATCGCCTTTAATCTTCCTTATTCCACCCGGAGGTATCATTTATTTCTATGCATCAACATTCGATTGGCACTATCCATGTCTCATTCACATTAGTCACCTCCCTCATCCATTCCACCCGGTCCGCCCTGGCGCCCCATCTGCCGTGCTTTCAGCAGTTCATCGCAGAGCAACAGATTCGAGGCTATACTAGAGCTAGACGCGATACAGTTCCTCAGGACTCGGAAAGAGTCATATACACCTTCCAACTCTGGAGACATGGGCTGCCCAGTAGTAAGGTCGAGTCCCACGACATTTCCTTCGGCGTACTCGTCTTGCAAAGCGGCAACTACTCTCATTAGCATTTGGCGCTGCGCGGTGAAGCGTAGGTTACTCACGGGCATCCTGAATATCAAGACCGGCGTTAGCTGCGAGAGTCTTGGGGATGATCAAAAGCGCATCGGCAAATGCTGCAACGCCCCACTTCGCCTTGCCTTTGACAGTTTTGGAGAATGCGTCGGCCTTGAGGTGGGAGGCGCAAGCGACTTGGAACGCACCCGCACCCGGGACGACACTCTTATCCACGATGGTGTTGTAGACGCTGCGTAAGCCATCTCGTACTGCGTCGGTAACTTGTGTGATAGTGTGTTGATTCGGTCCCTTGATCAGGAGCGTTACTGACTTAGGATCTTTAACTTCCTCGATAAACGTGAACTTCTCTTCACCCAGAGTCTGCTCGTATACGAGACCGGCCCAGCCGAGGACATCGGGCGATAAGTCCTCGACACTGTTCTGCGCCGACCCACCACATACAAGCTGTAGCCGTTCCATATTCCGCCTCTTAGCCCTCCGGAGGGCGAGGATGCCATTCTTGGCAAGCACGTCGAGCGATAGCGGGTCGATTCCTTTCTGGTTGATGACGACGAAGCTCTTATCGCCACTGCCACAGACCTCCTTTTTAAGCTCGACAATCTTCTTTAGCTTAGCATCGACGAAGCGGCGCTCACTCTCGACCAGCTTATCGCGCTGTTCGGCGCTCGAGTAGAAGAAGCCCGAGTTAATCTCCGACTTCTCGTACTCAAGGCTCACATTGAGGGTTAAGATGTAGGCATTCTCGAGTCGCTTCGGCATGTCTGGGTGGCGCGCACCATGGTCGAGCACCAGGCCGCGAATGAGCTGGGTGTCGGAGGCGGTGCGGTGCTGCATCTTCATAATCTCGACCATGTGCAGATCGGGCTTTGCGGGGGCCTTGTGGATGGCAAGCACGGCGTCGACAATGTTAGGATAGAGCTTAGCGGTGAGGCTTGCGTTGAGTTTCGTAGCTAGAGATGTCTTCGCTACGCACAGAAGCAATTCTCTGTCGATATCGCGGGGGAGCTTGAATGTGTCGAGGAACTAGTGAGAAGGGTGGAAGCGGTTAGCGGCGCGGTTATGTCGGTGTAGCTTTGCTGCAGCATGGTGTAGCCTACCTTGAGGGCTTCCACCTTGGCGATCTCGAAGCCGTCCGTGATTATGCGTGGGTGCAGACCTTCGGCGATATATCTCTCTGCCTGCTTCAGCAGCTCGCCCACCAAGAGTACGACCGAGGTGGTTCCGTCTCCGCAGATGTCGTCTTGTGCCGTGGCAGCTCTTCCGATCATGACGGCCGTGGGGTTCGTAATTTGCATTTCTCGGAGAAGAACATTGCCGTCTTTTGTTAATTTGATCTGCGCCAGCGTCAGGGACTTTTTCGAAGCGTGAGTGTCGGAGAGAGGCAAGGAGGCCCAACCTGTCCAGCGCCATCGACCAGCCTAGATAGAAGGAAAACGTCAATCAGAACCCGTGTACAGACAGACAGACAGACAGATAGATAGATAGATAGATAGATAGATATTCACAAACTGCGGCTCACATCTTAATGGTCCCCAGAGGACCGAGGTTTGACTTCAACACATTCCGCAGACCTTCGCCAGCGTTGATGTTGACTTGGAGAGCTTCGCCCCTCCGCTATCGATCCGTTAGTCGAACATCAGACCAAAAAGGGATGGTGCATGATGATGGCTCACGAACCCGAGACTCGGCTTTGGGATTTAGTAGTTCTGTGGCTGACATGGTGGTGATCTCGTAGAATTGCGTGTGGTGTTGTCGAAAGCTCCAAGAACTATCTTCACTTGACTGACTGGTGATGGCTCTATTTTTGATGAAGTGGGGCCCTAATTTTTTTGCTGGTGAGGGCCATAGCAGGCAGTCGGGTTAGGTGAGGTAAGGTACCTAACAAGGTAAGAAGGTTGCCTACCCCTCCCCCACATGCGGCTCTTGCCCCCCCTTGGCCAGTGCGCCATAAGCCATTTAGTAAGTACATTGTAGCTGACCTACCTATACCTCAGCACTAAGCCTTACCAGGCCACATGCGAGACAACTAAAAAGGCTTCCATACTTCCAAGGTTCTCTCTTATCCATTAGGTACCTAGGTATGTAAATCAATATTCTCAGTAGAGTTGGAAAGCGCTACCTGTGCAGACTCCACTTTCGTCCACCTGAAGCAGTAACCGAAGTTGACCCTTCAGGTGCAGGTCTTTAAGTTGCAAATGACCAGTTAACTTGCAAAAAAATCTATATACCTTAGAATAGGTAAAGCTGCCACTGAAATAAAAGTATTTCTTTTAGCTACATAAGCTGGTTAACATGGTATATTATTAACTTAGCCTATATAATACTTAACCTACCTTAGGTACTACCTGCTACGCCTGCCAGCTATTGACCTACTAGGTAATATTAAAGCTATAGGTAATTGCACTAGGGGAAAGCCTTGGCATTGCTTTCCCAAGTATAATGTATTAAAAGCAGGTATACCTCCATTTTGGTATAGTTTATATAGGGCAGCATGTACTAAAATCTTTGCAAGTTAACTGGTCATTAAAGACAGTGGTTGTAGAGACATAACTATTTCTAGTCCCAATAGACAAGTAAGTAGGTACCTAGGTAGTATATGAATTAGTAATAACAAACCATACCTAAAGTACACTCAATCAAACAACTATTTACCATGAGTAGCCCATTGTTAATTATCCATAAGGCTTGTTGCACATACCGAACGAACTGAACTGGATTTATGAAGTCGTACGTGCTGCATACAGGTCGCGGGTGACCATTTGAGACAGTCTTAACTACCTAGGGCTACTCGACCCTCGCTAAATCTGAATCTTATACAAGTCCTGAAAGGAGGCAAAATGATAAATTGTACGAGCGAATATTATCCAACCAAGCTATTCAGTCCTTACGTGCCCCGACACATGTTAACCACTTTCGCAAAAGTTTGAGGCAGAAAATTAATATATAGAGAGGGAGAGTTCTAGCTTCAGGATCAATAATTACGCAATAGGATTATCTTATTGGTACGATTTTTGTTTGCAAGACCCTGGAATATATCTTTTTTCTAGAGAGACTCATCTAATATCTTTTCGCTCAGCATGGACTTAACTTAAATCCTACAGCACTTCGACTAGTTCTCCAGGACCATTGAAATACTTACTTTCGATAATATATTCATTCACAACCATTCGGCTAATTATTTTGTGTGCCCATTTCCCTTATAAATATACCTCACTTATTTCGTGCATAGTATATGTGTTAGGTTTATCTACTCAACAATGCCCCCCAAGACTATGACTACGACTGATTTTTACTATACTCCCTGGACCTTCGGCTGTTTAATCATTCTTGAGCTCTTCTGAATCTACAGGGCTATATTCATCGAAGACGAAGACATATCTTCTAACTAGCTACAAAAGCGCAGTAAATGGGAGTCGCTCTGGCACCTTGCCATGTTCACGAGCATAGTGTACGGGTTCATCTTACCGAGCGTCGGTTTCATAGGGCCGATTTCTCTCTTGCAGTGGCTCGGACCTACCACTACATGGCTGCGCCGAGACTCGAAGAACAGACTTAGGATTTCGCTTGCCATTAGGCTCGTGATCATCACAGTCTTGACTTTTGCACCCTTCTGCATGTGGATACAGATCGCCCCAGAGACTTTCGAAAATCCCACATTCTACTTTCTTGTGGTCGTGTTAACGGTCCTATCCATAACCAATCTCATCATCATCGCCAGGTATCCCCCTAAAACGACGAGAAAGGGACAGACTTCTCCAATTTGGTAGATGCTACGCGTCAGCAGAGCTGAATTGAGTATGAATTCCGTGTGGTAAAAAATCATGTTCCAAGTCAGCTTGGGACTTCGCTTCGAATGTGATGAGATACCCGAGCTTACCTACTAGAGTTGTGGCGAAACTTGGAGTTGACTCTCCCGAACCCAATCACACGATCAAGACTGACAGGCCTTAGCTGGATATATATGAAGGGGATGCATCGTGATCTGCGTCGCGTCCTAGCGCTGCATAGATTTCGCCTGGGGTAGCTGTTCAAAAGCTACTTCGCTTAGCGGTTTCGCGACTATCGTGCCGTTGTTCAGTCCAGCAACCCTGAGATGAATATGACAATATAGTCAGTGATATGGAAAGTGCCATGTTCCCGTTAGTGATGTGGCTGTCGATCTTATCTCCATAAAACGCGTCAACGCCCCGGAGACACTCCCAGGTTCTGCGATGCTGAATCGGACCGGTCGGTCATTTGAATATTAGTAGGGGGTTCGGTTGGAGACAGTCCCCATGGGGTCACCCATGTTCCGTAGGCACATGGCTGTTTGCAGGTGCACGCGCGGCTCTATTACCATCGCCATTCTCTAACACTATAAGTACGTCGGCCGGGCTTTTGCGATCCACTATCGGCCTTATGCTGTCGGACGTCGACCTTCCTGGAATAGTCTAGACTGGAGAGCCGACATAGCACCGGCGGAATGTCTGAGCCATCCCGTTCAGGAACTCGATCGACAAAAGCACCGGCCGTCGTTTCGGCTGCCGAGAATTTGTCAACCGGGGGGTTGCCCAATATATATGTTGCACGCTACGCGCTCGACGTTTCGACGTCTTGAGTCTGCTGTGCGCCTCACCCCCTATTGGCCTGATATCGATCATTTCATCGTTGACGACTTCCACCATGCTTGTCTCCGGCTTTTCTATCGTGATATTCTCTCAGCTGCTGCTGCCCGTTCTATCGGCGGACACAGATTCGTGGAAATCCCGGAACATTTATTTCGCCCTGACCGATCGCATCGCCCGCAGCAGCGATGACACGGGCGGCGATGCATGCAGCGATCTTAGCAATTATTGCGGTGGTACTTTTCAAGGCCTAGAGGGCAAGCTTGATTACATCGCTGGCATGGGTTTCGATGCCATATGGATTACGCCAGTTGTAGCGAGTAAGTTCAACTCTATCCACGAAAAGACCCGTGATCACTAATTGACATGCCAAAACTAGACAGTGACGGTGGATATCACGGTTATTGGGCACAGGATCTATATAGCATTAATTCGAACTATGGTACTGCAGATGATCTGAAAAGCCTAGTGAGTGCCGCTCAAGACAAGGTAAGCTATGCTCATGTCATAACTCCTCGATCTACTACTAACCTAGAATAGGGCATTTATGTCATGGTTGATGTGGTCGCAAACCATATGGGTTACGCCGATATCGCGGACGATGCGCCAGACCCAATGAACCAGGAGAGTTCATACCATGCAGACTGCGACATTGATTATTCTAACCAGACCAGTATTGAGGAGTGCCGCATTTCAGGTCTCCCTGACGTGGACACAGAGAGTTCTGATATCCAAACCTTCTACCAAACGTGGATCAAATATCTGGTAACAGAATATTCATTCGATGGCGTCCGCATCGACACAGTGAAGCACGTCCAGAAAGATTTCTGGCCCGGGTTCGCAAACGCTGCTGCAGTGTACACAATTGGTGAAGTCTTTGACGGCGACGTCAGTTACGTCGCCGGATACGCTGACCTAATGGCGGGCTTGTTGAATTACCCCATCTACTACCCCATGAATGCCTTCTATCAACAGACAGGCAGTAGCCAAGCCATGGTCGACATGCACAACACGATCAGCTCAAGTTTTCCCGACCCTGCGGCGCTAGGCACCTTTTTGGACAACCACGACAACCCTCGCTGGCTAAACGAAAAGAACGACCTGTCTCTACTCAAGAATGCTCTAGCATATGTCATGCTTACCAGAGGCATCCCCATCGTGTATTACGGTACCGAACAGGCCTACTCTGGTGGTGCCGACCCTGCCAACCGTGAGGACCTCTGGCGAAGCGGGTTCAGCACTGATTCCGAGATGTACGGAGCCATCTCCAAGCTTTCTGCCGCCAGAAAATCGGCCGGCGGTCTTGCTGCCGACGATCAAGTTCACTTGTATGTCGAGGATACCGCGTACGCTTGGAGCAGAGCTGGAGGCGATCTCGTCGTCCTGACAACGAATTCTGGACTTGGATTCAACGGACAGCACTGTTTCGACAGTCAAGTACCCAATGGGCAATGGAACGATAGTTTTGGTTCCGGCTCCTACACAGCCGACGACAGTGGCACCGTCTGCGTTAACGTCACTAATGGTGAGCCTGTTGTGTTGCTCACTTCTTCTTAAATTTATTGATACTTAAGGTGGATTGGTCATCAAGTCACTAGGACTAGGGTGATCCGGGGTATGATCGTTTTCATCTACGTAAAACATCCCCAATTGGACATGTATATAGGGTAGCATGCCAGTTTCGCTTACTATATATAAATAAGGTTATGAAGTAGTCTCTAGAGTGTTGTCAGTGGAAATCTCTATGAAGTGTCTCCCTATGACCCAATCACCAGCCTATACACCTCATTCACCTGCCCATGTTCGCGAGAATAGCTCCAAAAGCTTCGTCCAAAATTCTTAGACCCTTGCTTATCTCGTCCGCGGTGACTGTTACCGGGGGCGCAATACGAAACACGCCCCCCATTCCAGGCAAGTCTACTATATTGCACGATAGTCCAAGCTCCAGAGCCTTCTTAGAGACACGTTGCCCCAAGTCGGCCCCAGGAGTCTTAGCCTCGACGTGTTGAATGATCTCAATACCTTGGAGTAAACCCCTACCGCGAACGTCGCCGATGCACCAATATTTCCTCTGTAAATCTTCCAACCCAGCCCGCAACTGTTCTCCGCGCTCTCGAGCTCGCTGGGCGATATTATCGCGCTCTACGATCTCAAGTACCTTGTTGCCAACGGCAGCAGTGAGAGGGTCGTTTAGGTGGGTAGTAAGCCATAAGAATTGGCATTGGTCGAGATAGTCCGCAATTTCGGCCGTCGTGCTGACGGACCCTAGTGGCAGGCCACAGCCAAGAGTCTTAGAAAGACACAATATGTCCGGCACAATCTCGTCGTCCTCAAAAGCGAACATCTTACCCGTCCTCCCAACACCCGTCTGAGCCTCGTCCATGATCACGAGCATATCTCGCTTTCTGCACTCCTCAACCATGCGCTTCATGTAGCCCTCTGGAGGCACGAGAATGCCACCAGTTGACAAGATCGGCTCCATGATGAAAGCTGCTAGCGACCCGACACTTTGACGGTCAACCATAGACCAGCCAAACTCTAGCTCCGTCTCCCAGTCATAGGAACCATCCGACTTCCAGAATGGAGATCGATAGGCGTAGGGAGCAGGGAACGCCAGCATGCCTGGCGTTGACGGACCACCGTTCCTGCGGCCCGCCGAGTACGTAGCTGATCCAGATCCCTGCGTCAGCCCATGAAAGCTCGCAGAGAAAGCTACAATCTCAAACTTCCCAGTGAAGACCTTGGCCATCTTCAATGCCGCCTCAGTCGTCTCGGAGCCCGTATTAAGGAAGAAAGACTTCTCCAGCGGCGCGGGCAAGAAGCGCGCTAGACGCTCTGCGAGCGCCACGACGGGCTGTGTAATCATGTTGCTGAGGAGATGGTCGAGCTCGGCAATGTTCTTCTGGACTACCTCGACGATCTCGGGGTGGGAGTGTCCGAGGAGCGAGCTCATTTGGCCTGATGTGAAGTCGAGGATTTCACGGCCGTGTTGGTCGTATAATACGGTGCCGACGGCTTTGGTGATTATGAGGGGTGAATAGGGGACACCCGTGCTCATGAGATACTTATCGGCCTTGGCCCAGAACTGTTCTATTTGCTGTTGGTCCATTGCGCTTGAGTTAACCAACGACGTAGATCTGAGAGGGTAGAATTCGTGCTGGGGGGGGGGGGGGGGGGGGGGGGGGGAAAAAGTATTTAAAAATCAAAAAACCCAACAAAAATTATTAATAATTATTTGCTATTTGAAAAAAAAACAACGGTATTTTAAAACCAAAGG